>JBBPNE010000028.1:0-107826 GCA_038090735.1 Xerocomellus amylosporus | reverse complement strand
AGGCTGATTCCCGTCCCACTCCAGCAAGTTCTCTTTGGCTTGTTATCAGAGCTCCACGAGACCAATGACCCTCTCGTAGACACCCAGAAACGCAATTCATGCACCCCGATTGTCGACGCCATGTCCCACCATTCCGAATCATCAACGACCACCATCACATTGAATGGCCCTTCTAGCCCCATAAAGACCCTCTTAGAGGAACTCCTCGTCATGATCTTTGACGACGTGATCATGTCTGAATCATCGTCATGCCAGTACCGACGCACAGGTGCCGGTTGGTGGCTCGGCTCCAAGGAATCTCGCAAGCGTTTCAAGGGCATGGCGAACCATTGTGTTTGCCTGCCCTAAGCTCTGGAGACATGTCCATCTCGACCCAGTTCAATCGATCAATGCATTGAAAGAACAGCTGCGCCACTCGTCACCCTCCCAATCCACTTCACGGTGCACCAGTGGCCATTCCGAAAGCCTAAATCGGGTCAGGACCATTTTCCATCGTCGCAAGTTCAATCTATCCTGTCGCCGTCGGATAAGGAAGGTACCACCCTCGCCCCAGCGAGTCAGAGGGTCGGGTCGATCACCATCGATGCCACAGAATCCTGCAGGTTCCTGGATTTTGTCTTCCAAACATGGGGGTCCGAGTTTCCCGCCCTACGCCACGTCGTAATGTGTCGTGTTTCCACCACGCCCCTTCGTCTTTTCCCAACCTGACCACGCTCGAGTTTGCAACCTTGAGGGTCTGGAAAGGAGCCGCGTCACGCCGCTCGCATATACGTGATATTCGGATCTGTGGGCTGGTGTTTTCGAGCGCGCGCGCGGCGTTTATGTTGTTTTATCTGCTGCCGTCGGTGAAGCATATTGCGGTACGAGGGAGAGCGTGCTCCGCTTGAGCTGCGCACGGTATCCCTTGCGTTGATTTGCCTCCCCAAGATATTCGGTTGGCCGATCGTGCTCCCGCATCTGGAGAATTTCCAGTTGGAATGTGTCGAGCATGCGTGTGCGGAGCGTAAGACATGATGTACTCGAGCTGTGGAGGCAGTGGCCCGAAACCAAAGAGCGCAGTGCCGCGAGGCTGCGAGTGCGGATGAGGACGTATGGGGTTTATTTTGACGGTGGTCATATACCCGACTCTCTTTTATCTAGCTCTTGTCATAAACAGCTAGTGGACCGTTGTCCGCGATCAGCGCCACAAGCTGCTGAATCATTTTCAAACTCCGAATATATGTATTGCCAATGTCTGTGGCTGTGACTGGACCTACTATGAGGCCCGCAGTCGACCCCTACTGCTACGACTTTGTATACTTGACACCATCCACTGATAGTTGACAGAATGTCGACCAGGAACCCTTTTCGCGGTCCCGCACCCTCGATGGTACCACCACCTTCTCCACCACTCCCACCTCCATCTCCCCCCAGTGGTCCATCCATCCCGTCTTCCTCAAGCCATCGAGCTTATCCAACCACCTCAGCCCTACTAACAACGGACGACATCGACGACGATCTCCCTCCCCCTTACACACCCGCTGCAAACATCGGTGAGGAAACGGTCGGTCTAGGGCCCCGGCGGCCCTTTCAACCGCCACCTCCCCTCCCGACATCGTCTCTCCATCCACCTTCAGACCAACGCTCGCATTCGAACTGGCGGTCGTCGTCTGCGCAGTCACTTCTACCACCCCGCACGGGTCCGGGCTCGAGCTCTGGCTTTTACGTGCAGCCAGACTCACGACAGGGTCTGGCCGCTTGGCAAACCCAACAACAGTATCGTCAGCCGCAGAAAGCAGGTGGAGGTCTGCTCGGTGCGCTAATCGATACCGTTCGGGACATTGCGGATGCCGTTTCGGGTGTACAGGACGAACGGTTGATGGCGTCACGGAGTGCTAACGCGGGAGCTTATGCTGTCCCATACCCTAGCACACGTCCCGTGTATGCACCGCCTTCGGGTCCCCCGGGGCAGGTGCACCAGCCACTTCCGCCTCGCGCAGCTTCAACACCGCCCCGCTCTCCGCCCTCTACGGTCCCGGATGATGGATCCCCGACGCGGACACCTGTGCCTGGACATCCGTTGTTACTAAATGGCAGTCTGCTAGTCTACCCCAGGGACCATTTGTGTGTAAAATGTGTGTGTCTCCCCATTCTCTTACGATGGTGCACGTATTCACGCACGGGCAGGTAAGAACACGGGCTACAAAAACTACGATCCCTCCAATCCATGCCGCAAATGTTGGGAGAAGTACGGGAAGCCATACACAGGTGCACTCACATACACACCTTGGTCTCCATCCGGGAACGATCCCAGAATGCAACGTGCCCTCCCGAAACTCGTACCGCCCCATTTGGCCCGGCCAAGTCCGGGGTCGTCCTTGGGGCTCACCTATGCATCACAACCTCCTTATGGCCCGTACCCAGAGCCGCCCCAACACCCACACCACAACAGGTCTATATCCCAGTCACATCACGCGCATTCATCAGAGTCTGGACCGTCGTACTATGTCCTGAACCCGTTGTATCCACGCGACGCACCGCCGGTACCACATGCCATTCCTATCGGGCCCGGCGATCCGAGGCTGGGTGGTCAGCTGTGTGCGCGATGCGGTGGTGAGGGTATACGGACGGTGATGTTCATCGACGTGATGATGTGTGATAAGTGTGGTGGGACGGGTCGGGTTTGGATGTAAGATTGGGGAGAAGTGCATTAGGGGCGAGGACATTACACAGTTGAATACCCGGACGTGGACGCGAGTATATACTGAACTTTGTATTGTTTGCGCTATTTATTGTATGTTATATTCTTTTGGCACGTCATCATGCCCCAACAGCCCCTCTTCGTTCCGCCACTCCAACCAATTATCATGTCACTCCCTATCGATTCTGAAACCCGCGAGAAACTCATCCAGACAGCCATCCAAGGTCCTCTTCTCCGTTGATACATGCATTAGTGCACCAGCTGTAACTTATTTCTCTCCCGTAGCTAAATCGTACGCCTATGCACCCTACTCCAAATTTCGGGTCGGTGCGGCCTTGTTGTGTGCCGACGGGACAGTGATCAAGGGCTGTAACGTGGAGAACGCATCATATGGTAGGCATCGGTTGGGTCTTGGAGCAAATGCCGGTCCTAATTTCGCCATCCCATCACTCCGGATCTGCGGTGCCGGGTCGGTCAGGCGGGGCGATATGTGCCGAACGCACTGCGATCGTAAAAGCGGTTGTAAGTCTCGTTTGATGACCCCGTTTTCCCCTCGCGATGTGCAATACTGACTCGTCCGTTGGTTCGTCGCGCAGAGTGAGGGCAAGAGAGACTTTGTCGCCATGGCTGTCACCACGTGCGTACCTCCCTTCATCCCATCGACTCCCAATCCATCCATCTTCCTATATCCAAATTCACACTCATAATGCTCACCTGCTCTGCACACGATCTACCCATTTCAGGGATGTCCCCGCCGCCCTCTCGCCCTGTGGTATCTGTCGTCAGGTCCTCCGCGAATTCTGTCACCTCGACACCCCCATCCTCCTCGTCCCCGCTGATTATCCGCAGAAGCCGCATGAAAGTGGCGAGGGAGAGGAGGGTCTGTCGGCCCCGACTCAGGGTGGGGTGAGGGTGGAGACGGTCGGGGGGTTGTTGCCCTTGAGTTTTGGGCCGGAGGATCTGAAGCGGCCGAGGATCCCTGCGACGTTATGAAATGAACGCGCGAATAGAAGTGATTCGTTAGTTGATCCAAGTCGGTCCCGTATTTTTATTGGACGGTGGCTTGTACGATAAACCAGTCATATGTAGGTAGTATCAGCCTTGGCTTCAAGTGATTCCGAGTCAGCACGGATGCGGAATACGCCATGAAATCGCAAATTTGCTACATTTATGGTCTGCCAGTGAACGGCGCGTGGCAAGTTGCTAATCAGCATGAGACTACAGTGTCCCCTCGATCGGCGTGCTCCTCAAGAGGGGTCTTGAAGAACTGAATGAATGCGATGACGGGCTGGCCCCTCTCACAATGCTGCAAATAAAAAGATCCAGTTTACCATCCTTCACCACCTTTATCGAAACAGCATGTGGGTCCTCATCGCTCGTATTCTTAGGAAGAGAACCAAAGCCAGAAGGGAGGCACGCGATCAGGTTCAGGCGAGTAAGACGTTTACTTGCGAAGACCACTTTAATAAACAAACCGTTTCTAGGGCCCCAATGCGAACCCGACGCCTTGCAAAAAGAGGAGGCTAATGGGCAGGCAGGACAACGACGCACCCCTCCTGCGAGATCGACATTCCAGTTCAAAGTGAGATTTTTGACGGCTTTGTTGCTGCCCGTCTTCCTCGATACTTTGGTGTTCTAGTCTTGAAAACCCTATCAGCCTTCCAAATTGCCTGGCGTCCGTCGTTCTCTGCCCTCTCTTATTGCGACAAAAAGTAAAGGGTTAGCTCATACCTTGGGCCGGGCTATCGTTGTGTTGCTCTTCTTGTCCAAGATCAGGGATCAGGATAAGGCTCGGGAGGAAGAAGAGGCGAAGCTCGCGAGAGATGCTTGTTTACGCGAGCTGATGAAGGACAACGGGAGACCCAGCAAGGCAAAGGCTGAAAGGGTGAGATGGACGAATTCTCGAGTGGATTCGTATTTCTTCCTTGGGGATAATGGACCAAGAGACCGAGCATTATGCTTGTGCTATATTCACGTCGAGTTCACGATAGCAGAATGTGTCAAATGGTGCAATGAACCCGCTGAATCTCGCATCTCCGTGTTTGTTCCCAATAGACTTCCACCACATTTTGTGTCCGCTTTCGTTTGTATCTGTTTGTCCCAAGTTTGTCCTAGAGTATCTACTCGGGTTCCGCAGCTCGTCATTGACCGGTCGAAGTTTATGGCTCTGGACAAGCGTTGATGTCCCCTGAAGTTGAGTGCGCTCTAAATTTCTAGGATGGCGGTCGTAAATAGAGCCTGTTCTAAGCACACCGATGTCGAGGTATGTCTGAACCCATCTCTCCCGTTGCCCTTCATCGTACCAAGTACTTAATTTGCTCAGCTTGTGCCCTTCTAAGCTTCTAGTTGCTTTTCGAATGGTGTCCACGGGTCTCCAAACCTCTTCGCACGGGTGCATATCACGCTAACCTCTGGGCGGACGTCGTTCTTCGATTCAAACTCACGCCTAAACTTCTGACACCTTATCGGTCGGATCACAACTCTGATGTATTCACAACCTCTGGCGTGTTTTACTTAATTGCGGGGCAAACACCTTTGATTCTCAAATCATTGGCGTAAGTTGTCAATCGCTCTGTTCGCCCATCCCTCCAGCTTTCCACCAACACTTCACTCTGATCTCGTCATCGGTGTGCTTCAAGTTGGCATCGTGGTCGCCTTCTGAAGTGCAGGCATTGGGGGCGGAAATGGAGGAGGCTTCCGACGTCAAAAAATTGTGAAGCGGAACAAACCCGGGGTGGAAACCGTGAACATTTACTTCCCCTTTTTGAGAAAAAGGAAAGACGACTCACCGGATAGTACGGCGGTGGACCGGGTTCCTCGTCATTCGTGGCGTCGACACCCAGAACTTCATCCTTGGTGTGCGCTTTTGGAGGCGGCGCTGGCACCGCCGTGCCTTGCCCTTGCCCTTGCGTTGGGCCTGAAGGTGCGGCTGGCCGTCCCTCGACATCTCGGACAGGGGTTATTCGGGCTCGTGTGGAACTGCAGCAGAGGTTGCAGCAGAAAACCAACATGATAAATCCCAATAAGGCTGCTATACGAACCATGAGCAAACTGCGGTGCCATCTGCGAAAGCGCGCTGGAAGGAGAACAGACCGAATCCAATCCCAAAATACTTGTATCCAGAGGGGATGTCGGGGCCTTCGGTGGATTGGCTCGGAGTCGGAGTCTGGGCATGCACGCTTCGTGGGGTCACGGTGAAGAGGATGGTGAGTAGGACGAGGAAGACGGCTGCAGGGGCATTTTCAGACGGGCGTAGAGAGAAGTGCATATCTGTGGTCAAGTTGTGTTAGTGTGCTAGAGGCGGACCCCCTTTCCTATTCACCCCTTTTCGGTCAGCACAGCTAGTAATGCACTGACATCATTCTGGGTATGTCACCCATCTTCGTCCATATTCAAATCGAGCCCGATGATCACCTTCACGACCAGACATAACATCAAGTGCGGCGGCGAGGGCGCCTGCGGAAATTGCAAAGTAAGTTGTAACAGGCGCCTTCCATCCTATCTCCATAGGAACTCGACAAATGCATGATGTGATATGAAGAAGCTACGTGAAATATCTATTCGATTGAATCACCTAGATGAATTCACATGTTAACGGGAGGAAGCCAAGGATAAGAAAATCAGTGAAGAAAATCACGACCGACGTGAACATAGCCACGAGCACATGTGTGCAGTGAAATCCTACGCTTTACGGTCAGGACATGCCAAGTCAGCCCAGTTGTGTTCGGCGTACAGCTTTGGCATGCAAGTGGTGGAGCAGGCAAGTATCCCCAAACTTTTCGCCCTAACAGCCCCGTTGGAAGGGGGATGCGAAGGAATATAAATAGGTGGGTCCGGGTGATTTGAAACAGTTTGGGTGATTCACATCCTTCGCAGAGCATCGATTCCCTCGCAGATTGAAAGGGGACGTACGCTACCGTTTCACCTGTGGCCCTGTACATGTGTTTCAAGAGCTTCTAGGACGTCTCAAGTGAGTGGCTCTGGCCCGGGAATCGTGATATTCTGGCGAGCGTTTGCGCCTAGTCCTGCTCTGCCTACATCTGTCCGGGACGAATGCACCAAAGCTTCGTTACGGGGGTATCCACCCTACATCCCTTGGCACATCCACAAGGACGGGCTGTCGTACTCCGATGTGAGCTTGATAACGCAGCACGACACATGCGATCCTAACGCTTCCCCCATTGTTCCTTTTTCGAGGCCGTCGTGTTTTCATGCCATTGATTCGGTTAGGGTAATCTGATCTATCTCTCCCACTAAACAAGCTGTCCTGCGTGGCTCTCTGTCGGTTGAATTAGCGATGCATGTTGAAAGTTGTGGGAGGTTCGGGAGGGCTCGAGTACACTGCTCCGCCGAAGATGAAGGGCTCCAGGTGCCAGTGAGTAACCAAGGGCATACGCAAGGCAACCCGCCAGAGGTATACACCTCCACTTCTCATTCCATACTACTGCATCGTCATGGAGCTTCCTATCGACCTGCGCGAGGAGCTCATCCAAACTGCTATCAAAGGTCGTTGATACCAACACTTTATCCACACTAATATACTCACCGCACGCAGCCAAATCGTATGCCTATTCCCGTTACTCCAAGTTCCGCGTCGGTGCAGCCTTGCTATGTAAAGACGGAACCATGACTATGGGGTGCAATGTTGAGAATGCAACATATGGTACGTAACATTGGGCCTCGAGGCGCGAAGCTTATCGTTCCGAACGTGAATCTTGGGGTGTTAGGTGCGACGATATGCGCCGAACGCATCGCGATCGTGAAGGCGGTTGTAAGTTTGTCATTTAATTGCCCCTTGGTCTCATCATGACTCTTGATTCCCTTTTTCTCGCGTCTGTTGGCTCGTGTGCGCAGAGTGAAGGCAAGAAAGACTTTGTCGCCATCGCTGTTACCAGGTGATTATCTCTTATACCCTCCATCTCATGATGGTAACTTGCGCTGCCCACGAAACCGACGTAGCGACGTCCCCACCGTCATCTCACCTTGTGGAATCTGTCGTCAAACTCTTGTCGAATTTTGTGATGTAGATATGCCTGTCTTCCTCGTCCCCGCGGTCTATCCACAAAAACCGCAAGAAGGCGTGGAGGGGCAAGACGAAGAAGATTGTCAGGCGACTTGGCGTGAACAGGGTGGGGTGGTAGTGGAGACGGTTGGGAGCCTATTACGGCTGAGTTTTGCCCCTGAGGCGTTGGAGAGGCCAAGGCTGAGACTATAAGTCGGTTGACGATAGACAAAGGACGCACGGACGATGATGTAGTATATTTCACTGGAATTCCTTTCAATGCAAGTGTTCGTTCGGAGTGAGGCCATAAGAAGTGGCGCTGACTTTGAGTCAAGACGGATCAAACTCAACCATTCTGCACAACATCGTCTTGCATGTCGTTCGCGACGACTAGCACGCTTTTGCTGAGACAGACTATTTCACGTCAATCACTCAGGCTGCGAAATGGGTGTGCTGTCGTAGCTCTTACCCCCCGCTCTCTCCTAAACCCCACTCTACCTCGTGCTGGGTACGAACCAGGATGGCGACTACTACATGTACGCGGTTACGCTTCTCAGCAGCCTCCTGGTGGTATGGGAGGTGGGGCAGGTATCCCCAACTTTTTGTTCCAACAGCCCCGCCAAGAGGGGGAGACATTGAAGGAATACGTGAGCCCGCAAGATGCGAGATACGTCGTTATGTTATTGATACCCTTTGCAGAGCGTCGATCTTACAGAAATGGCGCGCAGCGGGAAGCTTGATCCTACCATTGGGCGAGACGAAGGCACGTGTCGGTTTTTTTCGCCTACCCATCACACTCAGACATACTTGTTGCAGAAATCCGCAGGACGGTTCAAAGTGAGTTGGTCTGACTTCCCAATATTATTCGCTTTTCTCATGTTTGAAGTTCTGTCCCGGAGAACCAAGTCCAACCCGGTCGTACGTACATTGTTACTTTCGCTCGGAGCATCCTCAATCAAATTCATTCCAATAGCTCATCGGACCTCCCGGAGTAGGAAAGACGGCGATTCTCGAAGGTCTTGCAAGTCGAATAGTAGCAAAGGAAGTGCCAGAGGTACGTCAATTGTGAACTAATTCTGGTCCACGTTGCGCTCACTTGCATTCCAAGTCTCTCCAAGACAAAAGAGTACTGTCCTTGGACCTCTCCGCTATCATGGCAGGCTCTGGCATTAGGGGTCAGTTTGAGGAAAAGTTCAAGGCACTCATTCGAGATATAGAAGCCGAGGTGAGCACCCCGTCCGTACTCCCTTCGAGTGATTCATAGCACGTTACAGCCAGGCTGGTGGTATTATCTGCTTCATCGATGAAGTCCGTGAGTATTTGTCCCTGTATGCGTCGCAATTGTTTTGACGAGATGTCCAAATCAACGTTAGATACATTGTTTAACCTTGGGAAGGCGGAGGGTAGCATAGATGCAGGACAGATGATTAAACCTGCCCTTGCACGTGGCTTGCAACTCGTAGGGGCCACTACACGTGAGTTCACACTGCGTTTCGCTTGTCCGTTCCTTAAACGCCCTAAACACCATGTAGCCGACGAGTATAGGAAAACGATCGGAAAGGATGCAGCTCTCGAGCGAAGGTTCCAACCGGTACAAATCCAAGAACCAACGGTAGAAGCTACGATCTCGATCCTCCGCGGCCTGAAGCCTAAATATGAGGTGCATCATGGTGTTGAAATTGCAGACAGCGCACTGGTGACTGGTATGTCTTGGTTAGATTCTATATTTTCCCCCTATGAGTTCCTTCCAGCTGCTGTGTATGGTGCGCGGTACATATCGGATCGGTACCTTCCAGACAAGGCAATTGACCTCGTGGATGAGGCTGCATCTGCCCTGCGGCTTGCTCAGGAGTCCAAGCCTGATGAACTTGAGGCTCTCGACCGAGAGATTGTGACATTACAGATTGAACTTGAAAGCCTCAAGAACGAAACTGACGTCTTCAGCGTCGAAAGACGGACGAAACTCGAAAGTGATCTTCGCTTAAAGCGGGAAGAGGCACAGGAGTTGACTGCGATATGGAAGAACGGTACGATTTCCAAAATACTGTTTCTGCCGTCGATTGAAGGGAATCTAACAGAGCGTGCTCGACTCGACCGTATCAAGGACCTCAAGAAGCGCCTTGAAGGTGCGAAACACGAGCTCGAGGTCGCACAACGTCAGGGGCAGTATGAGAAGGCTTCCCAGCTTCGTTTTGGTATCATTCCAGATCTGGAACGCCAGCTTCCCAAGGATGGCGAGCTGAAGGAGGACAATACGGAAGGCCCCCTTGCGATGCTTCACGATAGAGTGACAAGCAACGACATATCGCGAGTCGTTGCCAAAGCTACTGGAATTCCTGTCCAAAACCTCCTTCGAGGCGAACGTGAAAAATTGGTCCATGTCAGTTATTTCTCGTTTCTTCTCCATCACCCCGGTGACGCATGATGTGGTCTAGATGGAAGATGTGCTCAGGCAACGTGTGGTTGGACAAGACCATGTTGTGTCGGCTATCAGTGACGCTGTCCGAATCTCGCGAGCTGGTCTACAGGCACCAAATCGACCGGTGGCTTCATTCTTATTCCTTGGACCCACAGGTGTCGGCAAGGTTCGTCTTCGTTCATAGGTCCCTGCAAAATATGGTCCAGACTGAAGTGCCAGACCGAACTTTCAAAAGCTCTTGCAGCGTTTTTGTTCGACGACGAACAACGAGGACTGTAAATCCACTTCTTTGACAGCAAGTATCCGTCTGATATTGACTTTTCTCCTAGGATCAGCATCAATATGTCAGAGGTAAGCTTTGTGTTCAAAGCAAGGTAATACCTGAAGCACGCACTTCACAGTATCACGATCGACACACAATATCACGTCTAATTGGAGCCGCTCCTGGTTACGTCGGATTTGAAGAGGGTGGTGAGCATTTCCCGCTTCCGTCATGTTCCATCCGAGCCCCGCCTTGACATTCTGCAGGACAATTGACAGAAGCAGTTCGAAGAAAGCCCTACGGTACGTTTACTTCGAGTCCTTGGGATCTGTCAACATAATGACCGTTTCGGAAAGCCGTCATCCTTCTGGATGAGCTGGAAAAGGCTCACAAGGTTTGCATGCCTTTGACACCTGACCGATATATGTACTATTTATAAATCATGATTGGTAGGACGTGGCGATGATCCTTCTCCAGATTCTAGACGAAGGAAGTCTTACCGATAGCCAGGGTCGTAAAGTCGACTTTAAGGTCCGTCACTCGGTAGCCGTCGAGCTGCTGGCCGCCCTTCCGATTTATGTTGCTGATTAGAATAAACCATCAGAACACAATCGTGTGTCTGACGAGCAACCTTGGCAGCGACATCCTTGCGCATCCTTCCTCCTGTGACGCCAGCGGCATCGTCGCCGAAGCTGCCAAGGCCGAAGTCATGGAACGCACGTCAGAGTACTTCCCCCCGGAACTACTCAACCGCCTCGATGCAATTCTAGTGTTCAATAAGCTGTCGCGAAGCGCCATCTTGGATGTCGTAGCTCTGCGGCTGAATGATGTCGCGGAACGATTGAGGGACAGACGGGTTACGCTCGACGTGGACGAGGCTGCCCGAGCATGGTTGGTGAAGAAGGGGTATTCGGAGGTGTATGGTGCACGTGCGATCGCACGGGTGGTACGCACGGAGGTGTTGTTCCCGCTTGCCCAAAAGCTGTTGCGGGGCACGATACGGTACGTGCGTCGTGTTGGTTCGGTTTGAATCGATCGCTGATTGACCGGTTGGTTCGGACACTCATGCTGTATTGCTAACAGCGATGGCGATACCGTGCACGTTAGTGTGACAGCTGACGCAGAAGCACTAGATATCCGGGACAACCATCATGCTGATTCGGAGGAGAACGCCTAGTGGAGGGCGGACGACAATCTGCATCCCGACTCTTGGGTCTCCTTAGGGGAGACTAAGGAGAACGCGGCGTCTCGTTTGGACACGACAGCTGTGGCGGCGGGCCGGCGGCCGCCTGAAGTACCATACGAGCGCCCCTTGAGAGTTATGTTTAGATCGATAATATGGTTGCACGAATCGCCCCTCAGGCCTCAGTACTCAGTCTTTGTAGCTATAGCGTCGCACTGAACCATAAATACTGGTCGGCGGTAGTCACTGTCCTTTAAAGTTGTGCCTTTGATGAGTGTTACGATGGCGGCCGTATACAAGGCTTAATTCGAAATGCTTACCTACTACGGACGAAAATAATAATTGAAATCGACACATGTTGGAACTTGACGAGAACAAAACCTGCTTCTCTTGAGAAGCTGCCCCAGACCTCATTTGTATTTTCCCTCTTGGCGAGCATCCAGTCACGGCGCCGTCCCACCCCCAGTGTGTACTCTGATGAACTCTAATTGGGTCTCCCAGAGATGGGGGCCAATACGGTCGATGTTGGCACTCGCGCCGCTTCTGTTGGCTTTGCCCCCTTATACGCTATACCAGCAATTCAGTGAGTTCGTTCGTTCCTCTTTCCAAATCTCTTACTTCGCAGCAAAGACCTGTGTTCCTGGATTGACGCCTACTAACGTGTCTCGTTCTTGACCAGCCCTGCCTACTCCCAATGTCCACCCGTAAGTCTGACGAGTCGATAATACAGGTATGCAACTCCGCTCACACAGTAACTCCCCTAGATATAACCCACAAACGGGCATACCCCATCCTTCCGAAGCCACTATTCTATCCTACGCCAAGTACCTTTCAGAGGATATCGGATACCGCACTCCTGGTACGCGAGAACACGCGGAGGCGGATGCATGGATGGTTCGCAAGGCAGAGGAGTTCGAGCGACTGTGCGACGAGGTCGTGAACAAGGAGAAGGGTCGGAAGCTCGAGTGCGAGGTTTGGAGACAGGAAGGGAGTGGAAGTCACCGGTAAGTCTGAACGGAATTCACTCGTATCTTGCTGTCATTTCTCAACCCGGCTACACACCTTTCCAGGTTTGACATGATGAACGCGCGGCTTTATAAAACCTATGTCAACCTCTCGAACATCATCATCCGTATATCGGACGGTACCGAACGCGGTAAAGCCTCCGCTGTTCTCATCAATTCACATCTCGACAGTACACTTCCGAGTCCGGGAGCTACCGACGATGCACTTGCTGTGGGGGTGATGCTTGAGTGTGCAAGAGTCCTGGTGGAAACGAAAGGATGGGAGCCAACTTACTCGGTCATATTTCGTGCGTGTTTGATGCGGTTGTCTCTCATTTCACCCCAAGACATATAGTCCAACAGTGTTCAATAATGCGGAAGAGTCTTTGCAAGACGGCTCCCATTTGTTCTCAACGCAACATCCCATTGCTCCCACGTTAGTCTTTCTCGACGGGCTTCCTTCGGATGTTCACTTTTTCTAGTGTGAGGGCAGTGGTGAACTTGGAAGGTGCTTGAATATTATTTAATGCGAGCACAACACATGCTGATTCGAATGGGTTAGCCGCTGGCACCACTGGGCGTGAAATGCTCTTTCAAGCCACATCAGAGGAAATGATTGAAGCATATTCTCATGTACCTAGGTGCATTGCGTGATGCGAAGTACATTTCCTATACTGATTCTAATTCGCTTGACTAGACCCTACGGGACCATTTTTGCAACCGAGATTTTCAGCTCAGGAGTTCTGCTATCTGAGTATGTGATTTGGGCGTCGACTTTAAATGTGTGCTTTCTAACTGGATGCCTGGACAGCACCGACTTCAGACAATTTGAGTACTACTTGAATGTCACCGGATTAGATGTAAGTTGACATGTTACGCCACTCGCGCCGCGTCCGATTTTCAACTGACTTTGACGGTATAGATGGCCATCGTCGGAAACAGCTACATGTACCACATGCGTGGGGTATGATTCTTCGAGTGTTCCTTGTTGCCGATGTCTCAAGTATATCTCACCAGGACGTGGTCGAAAACATACAACCCGGTGTCGCTCAACACATGGCCGACAATTCGCTTGCACTCCTACGCTTCCTGTCATCTGACGCGTCGCCAATCCCCCGCCTCGAGCATGGATTTTCTCGCCCACGAACCGTCTTCTTCTCCAACCTTGACTTTTTCGTAATGTATTCATTTGCGACGGCGAAGATCATGTACGTGATGTTATTCGGCGCCTCCTTCTATCTCGTTTGGACGACTGGGGTCAAGCGAGTATGGACAGCTTTGGGGGCGGTGGTTTCTGCCTTTGTCGGGGCTTTGATTGGGGCAAACGGGGTAGCGTTTGTCATGACCAATGTCCTTCACAAGGGTATGAGCTGGTTTAGCGGAGAATACTTTCCGGTGATTTTGTACGGTCCTGCAGCAATCGTTGGTATGTGGTCAAAGTTGCAGTCTCGTCTGGGACACTCTGATCTGGTGTCGAACAGGTGCATTAATTAGTCAGATACCGTTCAGCAAGACTGGTTCCAACCAAACGCTCGAAAAGCCCATGTGGGCAGCATTGTTACTTTCTCAGTCTGGGCTTGCCGCAGTGGGTCAGCTGTTCAATATCGGCTCCAGTGTCGCTCCTTTCCTTGGCGCGACAAGTGTGTTCGCGGCTCTCGGCGTCGATGCGCTTTTGGCATGGAGTCGACGAACCTCAGAGGCGAAACGTAGACACAAAGAAAATGGCGCAGATACAGCGTCCGAAAAGCGAGTGCTTGCTGGCATGGCACAGGCAGACGTATCACTCTGGACATATGCTATCGCGATGGTCATCCCACTCACAGCGGGGGTGCAGCTGTTGGCTGCAACACTGGTAGTCTTCGTACCCTTGGTATTGCTCTATTCCTTGCACGATCCTTCGTGATATTGACTCGTGGATCGTAGACAGGTCGCATTGGTGGAGACGCACCTAGCGAGTTTGTAATCGCATCCATCGTCACTGTGCTCGGCGCGTTCGTGATTTCATTCGGCATTCCGTTTGCGCACCGGTTTGGGCCAGCGACGCTCCGACGTGCGTTGGTGCTCGCAATACTGGCACTCGGAGTCGTCATGGCATTCTTTTATAACCAGGCGCCGTTTGACGAGAAACACCAAAAGAGACTATTTGTGATTCATATGGAGGACGTGAGTCGATTTCCCTTGCTGTGGTTATGAGGGTGTCCCCGTGCTGGGCTCAATCGTAGTGATCCTCGCCCATGGCGTATTGCTCCATTCCATCCTGATCGGTCAGACGCCATTGATCTTTCCAACCCGCATATCGGCACACTGTACCCTTGCTGACTATTTGGCTACATTCGCAGTTAATCACCCAGGAGCAACATCTGCACATTGCAGCCGCCGACGGCGCTCCAGGATTTGATGAGCTAGTTCATGATATCGCAGACAAATTCGGCGCGGACGATGTTCTACCAAAGGCAATCATCATGGACGATTACAACAACGACTGGGATACCCTCTATCCATTCTCAGCTGTGCGCACTTCACGCCTGTGTTGTTCGTCTTGATTGCTAACCCCAAATTTCGTCATGTAATCGAAACCAATTTCCTGTGCAACACAGTTCCTTTCTCCATTCAAGATTGATCTCCCACTGGACCCTGCTTATGTCGCTCCTTGGCCCCCGGAGGAACGGTTCAGCGTTACCGCCGTGAATGATACCATCGATGAGCAGGCAGGCACAAGGAAACTCACTCTCAAGATTGATCATCCCGGGATCATTTGGACGGGTGAGGAGCGCGCCCGTTCTCAGCCAGGCACCCGCTGACACCCCATCGCGCCCCTAGTTATCGCCTTCGACGCCCATGTGCTCGAATGGACATTGGATGACGATCCTCCGAATGAGTTCGCACGTCACCACATCAAAGAAGCGTCGTTTTACGGGACGGATACATGGACAGTGTCGATGACCATTAAGCATTCCCCGGTAAGGGTCGAGGGAAGCGCCACCACTGGCACCGCCGCGGCGCTCAAGATCGATTTCATCGGCATCCAAGAGAAGCGGATGTGGCCCGGCAAGAAGGCAGAATCAGATGGAGGTCAAGCAATGAAGCTTTTCGAAGTATTTGATGCATGGATTGAGGAGAGAACTGGCGGAACTGTAGACGCCATGCTGCTCGGATGTGTCCGCAGTGAGACTGTCGTTTAAAATATAGATGGGATCCTTTTGAATGTTAATGTTATTTGTCTACACGCAATGTTCGCCATAGTAAGCGGCACATGGTAGACTCTTGGGTTGGTTTGAGTGCGTTTGCAACATGAATGCGGGAACGCCGATGGTGACGAGCGAGATGGGTAGGATCTCACATAGAAGCAAACGTAAATGCGAAACTGTGTGCTCATTTGTGCTCGCGTTTGTGCGCGATCGGATGGAGGAAGCTCTGCCTCAACATCGATGTTCCCGGTCGACGTCAAGTTGTATCTTGGGGCCCTCGACACCCGTGCAGCTTTGGGGGCCCGGCTGGACACGTCACTGTGCTCCTAGAGGTGTGTGATCTGTCGGGGCGTGTTCATTTGGTGGCTCCGTGGGGCTTTGTGATCAGTGCCTACCTTCTCATCAATGCCCTCCCTCCTGGATTATCTATGACACCGTTCGGAGCTTCGATGCAGAACGTTCAATGCTGCATTCGTGTTCTCCCGGTTCTCGCATTTGGATACCTTGCTTGGCGATGGCGGCTGACTAATCGAGCGCGAACGTCTACTAAATTGCGCCGCTGGATGTTTTCGTTCAACTAACCTCTGGACTGTACAAGCTCAGATATGCAGTCCAGTCAATCTGGGTCAAACGATCATTTCGATCACAACGAGCCGGACAACCCTGCTGCAATGCCAGACTGGACACGCGCTTGGGAATCAGCCCCCCAAGTCGCGTCTTCTGTTCGGCGTCCGTCCACGCTTCCCGACCCACAATCATATCATGAGGTCATCGAACCAGAGGCGATTTTTGAACTCGATGAAAAACAGGTGGATGGTTTGATTGAAACCATCTTCGTCGTCCCATTTGGATGCAAACCATGCAAAAGGCTCAAGCAGGCTTGTTCCCGCACGCGACCAGCTTGCGTGCGGTGCCGGAGAACTGGAAAGGGACTGGATTGTGTGGTGGTTCAGGGAGGCTACCAGAGGCTCCCTGGTCCCAAGCTAGGGAAACCCAAGAAGCAGGGAACGAGTGGGGCTTGCGACGCGTCGATGGCTTCCCCATCCACTCAAGAACTTACCGTGGGCCAGTCACGCGTTAGGCGGGTAGCTTCCAGAGTGCCAACTTTGTCACAGGCTCCTCCATCTAATTCAGGACCATCGGTCGCTCCTGGATCAAAACGTCCTCTGAGTCCTGGATCCGACCCTGTTCCGCCGCGAAAGAAAGCACAGGCCAAGACTACCTCGCGAAAGGGAGCGGCACGTCGCCTCACGGTCGCACCACAGAAAGAATTGGATGTCGAATGCTCGCAAGTCCCAGCCGTGGGTCCTTCGGCGCAAGTAGCATCCGCGGTGGTATCGGCCGGCGAACGTGGTGCCCTGAAATGGACGTTTGTGAACAGGGATGAATCGTTCCCCGGAGGGCAGAAAGGCGTGCTTCCTGTGCCATCTAATCTGATCCCGCGAGTCTGGGCCAACGTGAGGCTGGCACAAACCATGTATTAAGTCAACGAGGCTAATATTGCCGTTTGTAGTCACGCGACGGGCTTCTGACAGCATTCCCCGAGCTCGCAAAATCAAGAATCGGCCTTTCTGGGTTTCAGTCCGAAGCCCCAATACTCCTACTCGGTAGTAATTGTGCCAGAGGTGATTGGATAAACTCTACTACACTGAGCATCGACCTGTGAGCGCTCTTCCTTCATCCTTTGTCGTCTGTTCGTAAATCAGCGGTATGCTCGTCCAAGGTCATGGGAATTTTCCTGTCACGATTCTGAGCTCGAACCCATCGTTAAATCGGTCCCTAGGGCCTCTGCCCAACCTCATTCATGTCAACCTGTGGTGCATCCCCCAGAAAATCCCCCCGACTGCGAAGCTGAGACGATGGTAGAATCTTTCTCGGACGGAGTCCATGCGTTAACATACAACACATTCAGGGTTTGCGAAATCCGTATTTACCTCGGATTGGATTGTTTCCAACGTATGTGCGCTTACCAACGTTTAGTACGCAAATGCTACCTTCGGATGGCACACCTCAAGACGAACGATATGCATGCCAAGGTTCCTGCGAGTCCTATGCTCAAGGGAAGAGTCGGATTCATTGTGTAACACAAAATAACTCGTTGTCGGGGGTCCACTCGACCCAGCTGTATCCTTCCGATCCACTTTTCCCTCCAGAGAACCTGCCGTTTTCACACCCATGCCCTGCGTTCAGCGGATCCCTCAGTCTCCATACGACATCCCAGCGTAGCTCCCAACCACGCATTCCTCTCAACAAACCCCCCGAAGTAGAAACATTGCTGAACTCTCAACTCCACTTCATCCCTTTACTTTTGTGGATACCACATGATTCTGAACTTGTGTCATGCAATCTCCCCCCAGAGTATGCATATTTATGCATGGGACTCTTCTTCATTTCTGACTTGCGCGTGAGTTATAGATACCTCACCCCGACTGCTATTGATACGTTGCTTGCAGCCTGAAGTGGTCCAGCATGGCGTGCCCTCCACTACCGGAGTCGTACAAGGACGGGTTTGCTGGACCGTTACCCTTCAGTGGGCTCCAGGAGGTGAAGATGCATTATTTGACTGCGACCCAGCTCCCTCGTCGGATTTGACTTCGGACTCGGCACCAGTTGACACCACCAGGGACCTGTTACATCCCTGGTGGTTTGATCCGACGAATGCACTGCCAGAGGCAGACGACACAATCCCTTTCCGTCCAAGAGATCTGAGGATGCATTTTTTCAGCTTCATACCTCTCGATTTTCTCGCTGAATTTTACCCCAGCGAATCGTTTCCGAGGGGATGGTTTTGTAAGTCATGTGGTATGATCAATGTCCAAGAGTTCTTTCGTCATCAGATATGCCAAAGTACTACGTGCAGAGTAAGTTTGCTTGCACCTCTATATGTATGGATGACTGAATACTAGCAAGTCTACATGCGACAAACGCATTCCCCCAGGAAGAGTTGATTTCTTGTCGAGTCTCCGAGGCCTTCTCCAATCTAGCCTTATTCGCCCTACCGACAATATCCCTTCGGTGGTAGTTTCCGATAGCATCACTTGGGACGATGGTATGCAGTCCTGGATCTACGGCGTCAGGGATGGGGTGACCCTGTGTCACATCTTCACGGGGAATCAGGAACATCTCCAACAAGACGCCACTGCCCTGCTCGAGAGAATTCAATGCGAAGTATTGTTGCGCAAGGAACATCCTTCCAGTCAGTGCGGTGTACCTATATTTTCATCCTTGGCTTGATGTTTGTCCCATGATAAGGCCCTTATTTTACCCACAGTACTAGGGTATCACATCCGAGTGACGGATCAGAAACAACGGTACCTGTGGGTACACCTGATTGTGTCCGTACAGCCTACTATGCACTCTGCGATTTCGTCCACCGATACGGAGAAACGGAGAAACCTCGATTTAGCGAGGTGCGCATGGGAGCATGGGTCAATTCGGGATCTAGGAAGGTTAGTTCAAACACTCTGCGGGCAGCTAGTCTTCTCACACCGGGATTAGGGAACTGTGCTCCACGCAAGTAAATCTCCGGTTATCATTCACTGCCTGGGAGCGGAAGTGGTCGTAAAATTTACTCCGAAGGGGGGATACAAGGACGCCACGAAATCTACCACACTAGATAAGGGCAAGGGACGCGCCAACAACGAGGATCGGACGGGATCTCTCCCTACAGAGCCTCGTGGCCGACCCTCGTGGCACCTAGAGAAGGATGATGTTAATCAAACATCGTTGATTCCCGGGCCCGAGGCAAACGAAACACAGATTATCGCTGAGAACGTGGACGAAGCCACTGCTGCCGTGGATAATGTGCCTCAGTGTTGCAGTTACGACGCTGGTGGCATTACACCCAACTCAAACACCCCTCACTCCGGCCCTGGAATGAAGATGGCCCATCACGAAGCCATCGAACGTGTTCGTGAAAAGAATGAAGTTACCAATGACAAGAGTAAAGCCTCCGTCCCCGGTATCTCCGTAACGTTGTTGCATGGCGATTCTGTTGTTCTCTGTGGTGACGATTTTGAGGTGAGCTTACGCCGCCATTGAGTCCACAGCCATATATAGCTAAATTGTACTTTGGCAGTACCAGTTAGTCCGTACTGGGACCACTATCTGTCAGTTTGCATGATTCTGTTCTTTCTTTCCTTGTGCTGATAAATTTGCAGTGGTGTCTGGTTTCCCGGAAGAGACATGAAATATGCGAGTAATGATCGAGCCTCAGATAGCCGAGCATACTGACTATTTAGAAATCCCTTAATTTCCCGAGTGGTTTTGTAGAATCGGGTAGCATCTTCACCACGTATCTGGTCAATGCGATAGTATTTTCGTCGTAGATAGAGCGCCAGAGAGGTGTCCTAATGCAGCAATCGTGGTATATAGTTGAACAAAAACAAACGCCTGCAGTGGGTAACTTCTAACTTGGACCTAAAATTTGCACATGACTATGGCTGCGTTACTTTCTTCGGATACCACCAAGGAAGCACAATGGGGACGAGGTATGTATATTATGTGCCTGGCACGTTGCACTTGTACTGATGGAATCGAACCTTAGTGTTAATTTGTGGTGGGACGGATTGGTAGCCTGTGTCAGTCATTTGAACTGTTCTTCCGCTAACTTGGTTGGTTTTCAGGCCGAAGCTGGGTCGAAAGGAGCGTGGAGGCAAGGGCGAGGGCAATCATGAGGCGTAAGCGTGCACCATTGAACCTCGAAAACATGACGCCTTCACGAGTCTCCATAGACCCGACCTGCTCGAACCTCACATACTACGTTCGTTGAGCACTGTCAAGACAACGTCCATCCATGCCTCGTGTTGCGCGTGTCACTTCATTGCGCTCGACGTCGACGGAGCTGCGTGGATGTTTGGTCGGAATGCACCGTGTGCGCTGGGCGTCGCTGGCGTCGACTTCATATCTGAGAATACGCCCAGACGTGTGCTCGCAACCGAGCTTGGCGCGAAAGAAGGGACCAAATTTGTGCATGCCGCGTGCGGAAAAAGCCATGCATTGCTGGTGGACAGCGAAGGGAACGTCTGGTCAGCTGGGGCAAATAACCTTGGGCAAGTGAGTGCCCGCTTGATATCATTTCCCGAACGATTGTGCTTATGGGTCACTCGACAGTGCGGGCATCCGGTGACTCCTCAAATAACAGCGTTCAAATCTATAGACGGACCATATGTGGACGGGGAACGGCAACGCGTGGTAAAGGCTGGTGCAGGTGTCACCTTTTCCATTGTTTTGACCGAGGGCGGAAAAGGTAAGTTTTTGCGAGTGGTATGTTAAGCTGAAACCAAAACCTTTTTTCAAGTCTTCTGTTTTGGAAGCGGAGAAAAGGGACAGCTAGGAAATGGAAGAACGGGCGAACACATTACCACTGGAAATAAGACGGCGTACGATATTGAAACGGAGCCTGGTTGCGTAGTTCTTTCTTTGCATATAGTTATCCCACTGACAGCTTAGCCAGTACCTGTAAAGGGTTTGGACGACAAGACCATCACCGATATTGTGTGCGGCGCGCAACATAGTGTAGCAATTGATACCCAAGGGTAAGTTCTAGGTTAAACCAGTCATGCCCGTTGCTGAGCGTTCCAGCAGAGTGGTGTATGTTTGGGGTTACAACGGTTACTGTCGGCTGGGTCTTGGTAATCAACAGGACGCTTTGATCCCGAAAGTTGTACCACAGGTACAGTGACGACCGTCTTTTTCTCAATAAGAGCTTAAGCATGTTACTTCCTTAGTTTGCCGGCCCGAATGAGATGACAATGGCATCCCAAATTGTGGCTGGTCCTTCAAACACAGTCGTCATTGACAAGCAGCGTATGTACTGGATGGCCGGAAAGGTATGCCGTCGGATTGTCGGATCGCGCTTGGTAGCTTCATACCTTTTTGACAATCATACAGTGGAAAAATAGCGGAGAAGGTAAACCCGAATCCACGCACTTTCGATCCGATCAACTTACACTGTTTTAGGGTCGTCTGGATCACCATATTCCTCATTCCGTTATATTCAGGACCTCATGTGCGCTGTCCCTTAAACCTGATGGTAACGTTAGCTAACCAATTTGCTCTAGGGGATGCAAGATTTCTCAGGCGAGCTGTGGAGGTGTTACACACTTTGCATTGACTCCCGAGGAGGACGGCAGCGTTATGACGGTTGCCTATGGCCAGAATGCTGCCAATGGTGTGACGTTCCGCGCCTCTTCCTCATTTGGTATTGATGGGCTTTGAAGGTGAACTAGGCTTAGGCCCTGACGAACCAAAAAGCGCGACCAAACCAACCAGGCACCAACCTCTCGCCGGGATTCAAATTTTCAGGTAAACCATTTATCGCAACATTAGGGGTAAGGATCTTGATAGATTGCGTCTCAGCGTGGCAGCTGGTCAACACACCACGTTATTCCTCGCAAAGCCCAACGAGGAATTTTCTGAGCTTCCTCGGCACCCTGAAGTCGATGCACCAGAACTTTGCCTCGTTTGTAACAAAGATAACGGAGACGATGACCCTGCACTAGAGTGTGACAAGGTATGACTTTCTCAGTACACGTTAGTTTATGGTGCTTGACCCTGCTTCGTCAAGTGCGATCACCCTTACCATCTTGGCTGCCTTGACCCTCCACTACAGGCCATTCCGGAAGGCGAATGGTTCTGCCCTAAATGCACAGACGAGATGGGGGTACTTGCAAATTCGGCTTCCAAAGCATCCAAGAAAGCTGCGACGGAATCGACAGCCGATGGCAACAAAACTGGGACAAAACGAAAAGCGCCTTCGGTGACAGAGAATGGTGTGCCGCGTGTCATCCACCGTCTTTCCCCCGGATTAACTAGCATGAATTTGATTCAGCGACCAAACGCAAAAGATGATTCGAATCTTCTGAATCTGTCTGTTTTGATTTTAGCAAATGAACTCTTTGTTTGTCTAATTGGACCCGAGTATCGCTACGATGTATATATAGTGGTGATTTTTCACCCCGACCCTTGTATGTATATTATTAGTATTTCCGTCATTCCTTCTATACTCCGCAGTGCCTATTCCGGTCATACAAACCTGACCCATACGCTTGGTCCGTACCTGCGGGTGGAAAGCGGGGCGTCCTCGGGGAACTCTCAGGGCACTGGCCGAGCACAGATTTCCTGATCAGTAACTACCACCATCTACGTGAATCTTGATGGAGCCGATGGATAGGTGAATTGCTACTTACTTATCAGTAGATGAGATGGAGCCTTGACGGCAAACACCCCACCTGTAACTCGACATAATGAACAGGCCCATCGATCGGGAGACCTCAAAAATAACGTACCCATTCCACCACACTTTTGCGAGTCTCTCGAAGTTGGTCAAAATGCCCATATAAGCGACTCTCAAAATGGTAAACGACGTTTAGCTTGCTGGCCCAGCACTCACTGGCACTGGCAGTGGCAGGCTGGCCTCCCAATGTCAGGGTCTTTGAAATTCAAGTTAAATATAACGCGATGATCGGACAAGGTGTCCACTGATTTGTGGACTGGGTCCTGACTAGTCCTGACCATTGGGTACCGTTGGCTACCAGCTAACCGTACTAGCTTACCGTTCCACTGATCAGCGACACACTGGCGTGTGAGTGTTATTCCTTAGGAATGAGGTTCACAGTGACAGGCGCTTACACCAAACCCTCTCCCAGAAAAGGACTAGTTTCATAGCACCTTTGGCGCGGTTACTGTATTTACGAAAACACTGGTTTCGGTGTTTGTCCGACACTAGTCGCATCACGCAGGCGGGCTGTGACAGCATGCCGTGTTTTCCATTCACCAGCCTTATTATTTAAAGGGACGTGTCGGGATGCCAATCCCCACAATTTCTACTTGGTGAACCTGAGGCAGCGCGGGCATGCATCCGCTTTTAAAGGTTTGGAGCCTAGCGGCTCTTTTTTCTTACACTGGTGCTGTGACGCGCCAGACGGAGCTTCTCCTGAGTAACGGAGTCGTGGCCCCAGACGGTTTTAGCAGGCGGTGAGTTGCAAACAGGCTGTCTGGTTCGTTCTCTTACATTATTTCAGTGCTATTCTCGTCAATGGAGAGACTCCTGGATCCCTCATCACAGCCAACAAGGTACGGCTCACCACCATAGTGTACGTGTATTTTAACTCGGGCTTTCACTTGCAAGGGCGACCGTTTGGAAATCAACGTCGACAACCAACTTTCGGATCCGGCCACAAACACAAGCACTTCCGTGGTATGGTCATTTGTCGTTGAATCACATTGATGCTCATAGCTGGTAAAGCATTGGCACGGCCTGTTCCAACACCATACGAATTCCTTTGACGGTGCTGCTTTCGTGACTCAATGTCCCATTATTCCTGGGGATTCATTCCTCTATCAGTTTAATGCGCAGAACCAGTCTGGCACATTCTGGTACCATTCTCATTTCAACCTTCAGTATTGTGATGGTCTTCGTGGCCCGATCGTTATTTACGATCCTGAGGACCCATACCGTGGCATGTACGACGTCGATGACAGTGCGTTCTTAATTATCCTTATTCGATGTCCCCTAACTTTTTTCTAGACTCGACAATAATCACGCTGCTTGATTGGTAAGTCGATGTTGGATACACTCTTCCCCAGCTGCTTGACACAGTTCAGGTATCATGTCAATGCGTATGATGTCGCGGTTTCTGACAATCCAGCGGGGATCCTTGTCAACGGTATGGGTCGGTACCCTGGAGGCCCGAACACGACCTTGTCTGTCACCAATGTGGAGGAAGGCAAGAGATATCGCATTAGGTTGATCAATATGGCGTGCAAGCCACATGTCATCTTTTCGATCGATAACCACAACTTCACTATCATCGAAGCTGACGGGAAGGCTGTAGTTCCTGTCTCCGTCGACACGATACCCATATACGTTGGACAACGGTACTCATTCATTTTAGAGGCAAATCAACCAGTGGACAACTATTGGATACGCGCTCTGCCTGGAAGCTATGCGTCGAACTTCACAAATGGCCTAAATTCGGCGATTCTTAGGTACGCAGGCGCCCCGGAAGTGGAACCGAAGAACAGGACGTGGCCTCAAGTCAGCGTGCTCGTCGAAACTATGCTCCATGCGCGCGATGATCCGGTAGCACCTGGTCTGCCGTATCCTGGAGGAGCTGACGTTTCCATCGACCTCGTCGGAACCATGGACAACGTCACTCTCGATTTTTTCACGAACGGTTTCAAGTATACCCCGCCAGATACGCCAACCCTGCTGCAGATTCTGAGTGGAGCAGGAGGTATTGCAGCCTTAGCCAAACAAGGCACGGTGTACACTCTACCGCCAAACAAGGTCATCGAGGTATCCTTTCCAACAGAATATCTTACAACACCGGTATGCGATTTCCTGTACGTTATATTCCCTGCTGATAGTCGTGTTAGCATCCGTTCCACCTGCACGGGGTAAGTTATTCTCATTGACGCGAATTCCCGGCCAACTCAACCTATTCAAGCACGCCTTTTATGTCGTGAGGAGCGCCGGGACAACACAGTACAACTATCTCGACCCTGTCCAGCGTGACACCGTCAACATTGGATTTCTCACGGACAACGTCACCGTCCGCTTTATAACCGACAACGCAGGGCCTTGGTTCCTTCATTGGTATGATACCGGCTTTGTTTCAATGATCAGCCTCTGACTCCTGGTTTCATCAGCCACATCGATTGGCATTTGCAAAGGTGAGCATGGTCGGTCTGAGCTGTTGTGAATAGTTGTTCAATCGCATAATTTGTGTAGGGGTATGGCGGTTGTGTTCGCCGAAAATCCAAACGGAACTGCGCAGAACGATCCTGTGAACGGTAAGTTCGGTTTCACAACGTCCTTGCAGGTCCCTCATCTTATCAATGTGTTAGATGAATGGAAAAGCCTTTGCCCAGTGTACAACAGTAGCCATATTCCGTGATCCATCTTGTTGTGAGGTGTTTTCGTTTGTTCCCCCTCGTAGACCACATCAATTACGATGCGAAATTTAGCTAAATACGGTCATTATTATGTGAATGCCCTAGTCCTCTGAGCGAATCACTGGCGCGTGTGGCACATACGTAGTCTTACAACATTACCGCTTGATGCTCTTTAGGGTCCTACGAAAAAGCTTTTTCTCGAAAACTGGTCTGACAGGACCACAAATTCCCGATTAACCTGTTTCTCAGATTGGCGGCCGGCCGGTGAGGAGAAGTAATAGGCTGTTAGCAAGCTTCAAGTTTTCAACTCGAAGTACTAGGTTAATCAGTCCCGTTGAGGTCACCGGCTGCCCCACTGGCAACTGCCAGTGTGTCTCCAAGAATCAGACGCCGTGGTCATGTTCGCATCGTGGTGAGGAGCCGAACTCGGAAGCACTGCCAGACTCCGATATTGACGTGAGTGTCTGCCATTAAACGGTTCAAGTTATTCACGGTCAGCTTATACCTGACTCCAATACTATGATGTTCTCGTTTCGCTGACCAGCCTGTGGCACCTTTGTCCTCCACGCGGATAATCGTACATTCCGGCAAACCGAATCATATAGATCCTGACCAGTGATATCACTGTACGCGCACGGCCGATGTCATCGGATCTGTGAGTCATTGAAGCTTGATCACATCGCCTGCAGCCTCTAGCGCGATCATCATCTCGACCTGGTGGACCCTGGAAATTTGGGGTGCCTAGTAAATCATCCCAAGATAATCTCCGCTCAATATCAATATCATACGGAGCAGAGCCTCCGGAGCGCTCTAGTATGTGTCGAGCCCCTGAGTCAAACCCGAACAGCCTGGCCCGGCTTGCAAACCGATCCAGTAGAAGTTGTATTTCCGTTTCAAGATGGTCACCGTGTGAGTAATCATTGGGCCATTCTGTCTCCAAGTATCGCATCATGTGCCTACACAGGCTCGGGGCAGGCAACCAACAATTGTATACCCTTCAATAAGGGGGGATGCCTCATGAGTCATGATTCACGCACGGGCTGCCTCAAAAATACGGTAGCTCATTGCACAAATGCTGAACCTGAACCGAAATACTACATCGAACTGTTGATCAATATTGTTCTCGACCCTTGAATGCTCTCCATCACCAACACGACGTAAGGCTACGTGGTCACTCTTGTCTAGGCATCGACCGCGCAAACCCACTAAGAGTGTTGCATCCTCAAAGTTCTAGTCAAATATCTTCTCAACTTCATGCCACACGACCTACGACTGCGTCGGTAGTATGAAATGCGTATAATATTAGAAAAAATACCACCAACGTCACTATATGTGTACCATCGGTGCGCTGTCCACAACAAACCAAACCGTCCATCGACAACGCGGCTACCCATACACCTTCAAAATGACATAGACAATGCCTGCAGTCAAAAGGATGACCACCGCGAACGCGCCACCGACGTAGGTCGCCAGTTCCCAAGGGAACTGTTCGGGTGGTGGCGGCACCGCATTGGGGTAGCGCTTCGTGTATGCGCGCTTTTCTTCCAATTTGAGTACGGCTGTTCGTTTGTCCTCGGGGTCGTATGTGACCCCGTCCTGTCCCAGTATGACAAAGGAAGGGTAGTTCTGCTCGTACCACGCCTCGATCTAAACGGCACCGTGAGTTTCCTCGGACCGGACCGACAAACCTGAGATTACCTTGCTACACACGACGGAGATCCGGAGGAAATTGGGATCCTGGGGTTTTCCCTTGTGATGTATCTCACGCGCATAGTCTCGGAAGATGAGGGCGACTTCACGTGGGTTTGTGGATCGCATGATCAACTATGGAACGTTCACTGATCAGTCTCAAGTACACAATGCAGAAAATGTGAACCCCGTACCTGTGCAGCTTGCGCCTTTCTAATCTTGACATTACGCTGGAACATGTCTGGGTTCATGAAGCACAGCGCAAGCGTGGCCATGGCCATACACGCAGGTACTGCGCAAAACACGAAGACGGTCTGGTTCTTGAGGAGCCTAAGATAATCTAGCGAGTCACATGCATGACGAAGTGCGTCCAGGATCATTTCGCTTTGTATCCAGGTTGCACGTTCCACTTCGTCTTTCTGGTACAACTCGGTCAGCTCGTCGAACCCGTATTTGCCCCAGATCTCTCTTGGCCAAAAGAAACGGCGCTCCTCGGCATCTTCCCGGAAATCACGGATGATATTTGTCTTTTGGAGTAAAAGGCCCATCGAGTTGGCGAGCCCGAGCTCCTCGCAGAGCCATGGGGCTTCTTTGCCAGAAGCTGACCAGATGGCCGTGAGGCCTTCGCCCACAAGGCCTGCGACGTAATGACAATACAGGTCATACTCGGCGACGGTCGCAATGTATATCGAACCGGTGGTCGCAGCCTTGTGCGCATAATCAGCCATCCCGACCTCCATTTTGGTGCACACGTCTAAAATGACGTCTCGATACCTGTTTTTCGTTCGTCACCAAACGGGGTCATCATTTCATGTTTCGTACATGGACGTACTCTGGTTTGAGAAGATTGACTTCTTCCACTATGGTGGCGTATTCGACTAAAAGTTGTCGGTCTTTCTCTTTGGGACCGCTTTCGGTAAAGTGCCAACCAGGTGTGACCGTCTTTTCGTGAAATGATCGTAGGAGTGGCTGCTTGATCTCATCAGGTATGGTCATGTCATCTTCGATGGTATCTAGTCCACGGAGGACAAGATAATATATGCAAATCTGTCATACGAACACGTTAGTGAGTGTATAACATGGACGAATGACACCCGTGAAGAAAGGGTGGCTCATGCAAAAAGTGCGTAGATACGCACTGTTCGTGCAAGGTCGCCGTCAACCTCCTTAATGACTGCAGCGAAACTTCTACTTGTCAAGTCCAAAAACTCCCAGCACCGACGCATGCTTTGTCTGTCCCATCCCGAGGTTGGGTGCTCTTGTTGCGCAGTGATATCCCGTTTCTGTGTGTGGAAGAGGTAAAACTGGAGGAGGGTCCTGAAATCGTTCGGGTGCGTGAGCAATAAGCCCAGCATAGAAGCTATTTTTCCGATACCCATCGTGTTGGGTCAGCAAACAAGAAAACCAAACGAAGGAACGGAGAGAAGACGACGGTACTGAAACGTTTTGCAACCGTATACGAGAATGCACTCGTGTACGGTGTTGAAATTAATTGTCGTGCCATTTTCATTCGTGGGTAACCATAAATAGTAATGGATGATCACCTGACCCCAGACTGTCGCAAGAATCGATGCGATGCGATTGGAATCATTCATTATTTTCCAAGGCATGGAAGACACCACTCATCCACCGGTGCGCATCCAGGCAAACGCGTCATCCCCGCTGTCTCTAAAAACAGCCCAATCCCACATGGACGAATTCTTGCTCGACTTCCAAACACGGAGTACGCCCTCGAAAGGGGGTGACACCACCATCACCGCACAGCTAGAGAAACTCAGTAAATCGCTTAGAGAGCAACGGGCTCGAGAGCGCCAAACCAGAGGAGCTCGATGGTATGATACCATCGCATCCTCTTCATGTTGTATACTTGTCTTTGACACCCATACAGATCGGACTTGATCCTTGGTTCAGGGTGGCGTAAGGGGACTGGTGATCACCGGGACAAAAGGTGGACTGTGGTCTTGTTGGCTCCCCGCGCTGTACCCAAGAGGATACTTGCCTCTAACCGCAGCGGTTTGTGACAAGTACCCCATTCCAGCTGAGGAGTCATTTCTCCAAAGGTTTCGTAACCGCACGGTGTCGTTTGATTCAATTACAATGTCACTGCTTCTTCCCCCACTCGAATTGAATGTCAAAAGGGGAAGTCTCCGAATATGCGGACCGACCTTTTGAGAGGAGTGGTCAAGCCTCACTTTAGTGGCTTGCGTTCCCGCGACACTCTACGGTCCGTCAGAGGCACTGTCGAAACATGCCAGTATTACTGCCGCTCATTGACATGCCGCAACTTCTCTTGGTTTGACAGGTGAGGTGCATGGTGCTATATCCCGTCACGACTATGTAAGCCTGGACGCTCCCGGTCGCCATGTCCTTGACGGGTCAAGCTTTTTCTTTGCTTGCCCCAAAGGTTCCGCTCAAGCGAGTAATTTACCGTTCCGTAATCCCGGTCGTCCTGGCAGGACGATGACAACACCTGCTGGCACTATATCGTCCTTTGGCCTCGGCCACGACGGCCCGCAAAGGTTTTTGTTTTTTTTTTGCGGGTGGGATACTTTTTCAACGCATTTCGTTCCGGATTGTTTTCTATGCCAGGTGGGGAAGAGAGGAACTGAGCCGGGCTTCGGGTCTATTATTCAACTGTCCTATCCTAGTGTAACTAGCCTAGGGTTTGAACACGATATCGCCAGTGATACCCCTATCACTGGACCACATTTAACGTTCGTTACTGGCTTGTGGGTCCCCATCGACGGGATCACGTTATCGATGCTGTCGGGCCCAAAAGTCAAATCATATTGGACCACATAAAGTACTATTCGTCGGTGTCGGTGACGCACAGGACTGCAATGGTGTCCGGATTGACCAATTGCTCGCAGAGTGAACCGCGGGCTGCATCGAGTGGCCTACGTACTATTCACTCAGACGCCGGTCCTGGTTGGAGTCAGGGATGCTGAGGCGAAAACAAGGGTGGCTGGGTGTGATATGAATGACAGAACTTGGGATCCGGCCTCAGGCCGAACCGTAGGGCGTGCGTATGCATTCTTCCTCGGACGGTAGGCCTAGTTTAGACGGTCGTACTAAATAACAACACAAATTGTCCAAAAAAACCGAGGGTAACGTGAAGCGCCGAGACAAATGTTGGAAACGACGATCGAGCGGACCCAGGTTGATCTCGACGGAAATGGTTATCCAAATGGGGTAACTGCATTTCATCGGAACTGACTTTTCTAGCTTTCAGGGTGAGGTATTCAGAACTGCCACCGAGGCTATATATGTCCACGCGTAACATGAATCCTGTGACGGTACTCTCCCCACAACTCTCTCGCTCTGTCGCAGGAGCAGGCTGTCCCTTCTGACGCTTCCCGACAGATCTGAAAGTTTTCTTGTTTTTCTTGTTTTTCTGACCTTTTTGTCTCTTGGCCAACCTTGATCCGACCCTTGTCCTTCATTTCCATCCACCAACTCGGGGTTTCAAACTGAAATGCCCGACCGTCTTCCGCATGACAAGGATGCAGCGCTCAAGGTCGCTATTTCTACTTGTGAGTATTTTGATTCAGTGGTCGAATCTGCTCTATTTCTCACCCTACTATACGAAGCGGTATCGTTGGCATTTATACTCGTGGATTTGGTATGGCTTATGCGTGATGAAGCCAAGTTCGTATGGCCGTAAGTCATACGGTTGCATGCAAAGTGTGCGCTGATGAACGCATCCGCGTTTCTAGAAGGATTCGTGCGTCCTGGATTGCCAGGATTTATATGTTTACTAGATACGGCGGCATCGCTAGTCAAATGTACGTGCAATCCCGTTCTCCATGGAGCGCGTCTCGTAACACACATACACCGCGTCCTGATAGATTTAATGTCTGCTTTACTGTGCGAATGTATCTTGGCGTACAGACCTCCCCCGCTGGATGTCGCACCTGGTTTTCGTTTCAAGCGTTCATGGTCCAGATTCTCCTTATAACTGTGCAAGGTTTGCTCATGCATCGCCGTACGTTCCCTATCAATTCCCAGAGCCCCGCTCATTCACAAAGTCTAGTCTATGCCCTCTTCCTCCGCGATCGACTTATCTTGGTGATATTGATCGCATTCGCTGTCGGCCAAGGGGGTTCCATGGTGGTCAGCGCAGCTTTATCATTTCCGTCGAACAAGCACACGGTAACGTGTTTGATGGTGAAGAGCAACCCTGGAAGTACGTTTTTCAGGTAAGGTCTTCCCCCGTCTCACTGACGCACGTGCAAGTGTTCTCTGTACTCATCCTCGAGGGTGTAGCGCGACAACGATGACGACCAACGTGGTACTTTTCTTCATGACGTTCTGGAGATACCTCCGGTTACCGGAGAAATGGACGCGACACGGCCTTGGACGAGTTGTCTTGCGGGATTCGGCAATGTCGTTGAGTGCAATATCAGGTGAGGAGGCTGGTGGGGTTTGTTATTGAAATGACGCTGATATCGACGGGTCAGTGATGATGTTATTTTTGACGCTTAGTGGCCTCCAGGTGATCAAACCGAGCATGAGCGGCAATATTACGTATTAGTGAGTGGAACGTTCGAGGGCGCTCCTGGCGTATCTGACCGTTCACTGCACAGCTGGCTTGTATGCATCCTTTGGATATCTGTAAGTCTTTACGCGTCACCAAACGAACCCCCCAACTAATCGTTGGTCAGATCGGTAGGATCGTCGTGAATCATGAAAAAATACGACGAGACGAAGGCGAACAAGGGGAAGGCAGCACTTGGAAAGGGACGTTACAGCTCACGTCGCAGATCGAGATGGGCCAGAGCTCGTTGTCGTTGGATACCCAATGTGGGTCGTCGGATGGGCACGCCCCTACTTCAAACACGTTACGGAGTTCGCCTTCGACGCCCATGACCAAGGCGGGTCAGCTCTCACCGTCAAGCTGCACGAACGGCAGTGCGTCGTTGGGGGACCACTCACCCACCCACGAACATGGGCACCGACATAGTCCGCAGCCGTCAAATACGGAGCTGTCTATGAAGGTGCCCATACCCAATACGAGCCAAATTTCGCTGCCCAGTGTCTGTGCGATTGCCAGTGATGCTCCGCAGACGGAGGATCACCCACAAGCTGACGCAAACGCAGACGAACGTGCGCATAGTCCTAGCCTCAGTCCGAGTCCTCAGCAGTCGAGTTCAGAGCCTCCAACGTCGGATGTGTCGTCGTAATCTGTATATTTTTTTGGTTATCACCGTCACGCTATCACCACCTCCGTCATGATGTGTATACTTTGTGTGCCGCAAGGACATGTAGCCTACATACTGAGCGCTGTCTAATACACAGTCTTTACTCGCATTTTCCGGTTTGTGTGATTGGCGGGGTTTTTTAGGAGCAACGCGATGTGACAATGGCACGATGACGTGATGATAGGCGGGAACAATAGGGGATATGAAATCCAGCTCTTGTTCTGTCACACCCGTCAAAAAACTTTTACATAATAGACGATATAATTGGACGTGTATTCCGGACCCGCGATCAGAGGTCGAATGAAACTGCACTACTTGTAGCCTGGGAACATGTATCCCAGCCCGAGGGATTCGGTCCGACGTAGAGTACGGACCGAGGGCTGACGATAGTGGAAGGGTTGAGTTTTGCAACGTGTGCATAAAGGCACTGCTGTTGGCTTGTACGAAGGACTCGGAAAGAGTAGCAAGACAGCGATGCGCGGCTTCCATCCGCCATGAATCATGCGTCATGATGCATACTCTGGAATTAATGATGTTATCGCGCATGTTCTTCGACACACTTTGACCAGATCAGCCACCACTGGCAGCTGGGAAACTATCGGCAGCCACGGTACCATCCGGACAAGCACCTAATCATATCGGACCAACAGGCAGGTGAGGCACTGCCTCGTTCTTACGCGCTCGATTCCACTCACCAGGGTCTTCTGATTGCCTGCTCGCGCCCCGTTTGCCGAGCGCAGCATTCTGAAAGGCATACTTTCGCATCATGGACTTCTTATCCCTCCCTCCCGCACTCTTTGCAACCAAGGAATATACGATGTCTATTGACGCGTGGGCATATGATAGATAATGTCGACTTCAAGTGGGTGGGTCCCATCGTGCACTGCAAAGCCAAGTCGGGATCGCGCGACAAGTCAGGTTCCTGTGTACGTACGGCATCTTTCCGACAAGGGACCGTTTCATCCCAAGCTCATTCGGGAGTTTACGCTCGTGTGGGAGGATTTCTTGTGACGACAGATGCGACGTGAGGGACTCGTAGTCTGGTCACCAGACTAAAGGACTCGTCTGGACGACCGAGATGTTTTTGTGACTGTTGGTTTGTGGGAATGTGAATGAATCTCGAAGCGCCAAGAAGCAAAGAAGACGAGCTACTAGTAGTTGCTCTAGATCTATATATTGTTATTTACGTTATTCCTTTTCCCCATGTTGAACTTGAAGAGTCGCGGAAGAAGATGCATCGCACATTGATATCGATCTCGATCTCGATCGCGGTGTGTGCGATGGCGACGCTCCCCGTCTCGCTCAACGAGTGGGAGAACCAGCAAAAAGCATTTTCAATCGACCACAGTAACCCAGAGCCAGCAGGTCTGCCATCCCCGGGCCCGACGCGCTCCTTCTGGGCAGATTCCTCTCCAGATGCCAATCCGCTGGCGCGCGAGGGTAGCACAGGGCCGTTGACTTCCGACGCAGATGTGTGTATCATCGGTTCGGGCATTACAGGCGTCGGCGTGGCGTACCACATCTCCGAAGCAAACGTGGAGCGCCAGTTACCACTCAAGGTGGTCATTCTCGAGGCGAGAGACTTTTGTGCGTACAAATGTCCTCCATTCTCTCGACGCTGGGGGTGAGCTCACTTTCTCTTAATTAGGTGGAGGAGCGACCGGTGAGTCTTGTAGATCTCCATTAAAAGTCCTGGATCTCATCGGATTCATCTCGTCGGTGGCCCAGGTCGGAACGGCGGCCACCTCACCCCCTCCGCCTTTTTTGATTTCCATGCCCGCGCGACCAAGTACGGCCCCGAAGAAGCCAAACGATCGTATGCCTTGGAAGCACATACCACATCGTCGCTTGTGCGTCTCATCCAAGATCACGGTTGGACAGACGACGTCGAGCTCGTACATGGCGGTCGGATCAACCTGTTTTTTTCAGATCAGGAAATCGAGGAGGCACGCCGCGATCGCGAGGCGGCAGCGGACGCGGGATGGTCTTTGGATGGTGTCGTTGCATTGAGTAAGGAGGAGGTCGAAGATGTAAGTATTTGGCACTTCACTTTGTCGTCGGCTGATCGCCGATTTTTTTCCATCACTGTCAGACCTTTGGTGCGCATTATCCAGCGGTGAAAATCCCGGGCTACAACGTGTGGCCACTCAAGCTCGTCACGAAACTGTATCAACTGGCCAAGTCGCGTATAGGGCCCGGTTTTGACCTCACATTGCACACCCACACGCCCGTCACGGCGATCGAAAGCGCAAACGTGTCGAGCTCAGTTTCCGGGTCATCGACAAACGCCACCCGCGCGTACACGCTTTCGACGCCCCGAGGCACCATCGCCTGCTCGCGGGTCGTTCACGCCACGAATGGCTACGCCTCTCATCTCCTCCCATTTCTAGCGGGCCCACAGGGAATCGTGCCCGTTCGTGGACAGGTCATTGCGACGCGTGCGTCTGTTGGCATGGATGAGATCAAGATCAACGGCTGGACTGGAAACGAGGTATAGATATATTCACGCAAATCGCTCCGAGCCTTCCCCTGCTTTTGCCTTCATCTTCACCCAAATTTATATGCCCACCGTACGAGATGCGTGACTAACAAAGACACGTTCCATACACAGCGCTTCGAATACTGGTTCCCGCGTCCAGTCAAGACAGCCGATGAAAAACCCCTGATTATCCTCGGCGGTGCACGCGAAGCCACCCGCCCTGCCTTTGAAGCCTACATCGATGACGATACCACATGTCATCCAAAAATCGGGGAAACCCTTCGGGCATTCCTGCCCGCGGTGTTTGAGGGCAAGTTTGAGCCTGGGCGAGAGCCCGAGATGGAGTGGGTGCGTATATGACATCGGTTTTGGGTCTGCGTCGTGATTTGGTCGTGACCGTACTCTTTTTTAGACGGGCATCATGGGTTATACAGAGATCGGAGGTCCGTTTGTACGTCTGGTCGTTCGCTTGTCCGAGGTGCACACGAATGCATTGCTCATCGGCGATGACGCCCACAGGTCGGGCCTGTGGACAAATTGCCTGGGGCACAAGCGAGCGATGTCGCACAGTACACAGGCCAGTTTATCGCCGCTGGTTATTCAGGGCACGGTATGCCGCGTGCGTTTGGATGGTAAGCCATTTTCTCCGCCACGTGTTCTGCTTGGGACGCATGAGATGACATGCGATCACCGCTCCTTCTTTCCAGCGCCGAAGTGGTCGCACAGATGATCGTGGCGGAGTTGGGGGGTACGAAGTGGACACAGCCCAAGTGGCTTCCGACGCGGTATCTCACATGGGAGGAACGCGGGACGACGATTCGCAACTGACGTTTAGGTCCACGTCGTCGTGTTCGGGTAGTCATTACATCAATACCAGGGAACGGCAGATCGTTTGAACAGAGGATGATAGTAGCCTGGTGACCAGACCGTCTATGAGGATGATAGCAGCACGACGCGTGGGGACGGGTGCAAAACGAAGAATGCTACGATGTAAACTGGGACAGCCAACGCTGCGCACTGAACTCTATCCTTTCACCTGTACCACCTCTGGGTCCTGGTCTTTATCGCTGAGTTTGATCGCCCAGGTTGGATCGACCGTGTAACTCAGGGGAAGCCCTCTCATGAACAACGACGCCACACCTCCGACAACACAGACCGCCGCCATGACTCGCCACAACATTGCCAGACTGCGTGCAAACGCGACCTGAACCTCTGACCTGACGTGCGGCGGAAGCGTGGACAAATCTGGAATGAGCGCGTACAGGGTAGAGACCGCAGTCCCCGGTGGGACGGATTGGATAAATGACGCCGGAAGCGTCTTTGAGAGCTCGTTTTGGAGGACGGTGTTCCCGATCGTGACGCCCCAAACCTAGACATTATCCAGTGAGATGACGTGAGCATGCGGGCCATGGCCCATGGGTGACGAATTGGATGGTCTGATGCTCACACCGGCAAACGAACGGAGGAACCACATCCACGCGAGGGCAGGTGCGTTTTGGGTGACCGACAACGGTGCTTGAATGGGGTACATGGTCGTCGCGTTCAACGCCCTGGCACAGAGAGTAGCAACGGCGTCAACACACATACATAGGTTCCAGTTTTGAGATGAGAAAAGTCTAGCTGGAAAATGCGAAGAAGAAATGGGCAAGGGACATACCCGGTACCAAAACCAAGCAGGGCCAAGAAGCCCACCGAGGTTCCGATCCCCATTCCTATCGCATTCGTCGTGGGGTAGCTCAACAAGCCCATAGGGATGAGCACAATCACCCACGCGACCCACATCTGAGGCCGGTATCGGCCCGTCGCCTTCACTGACAGACCGGCGAGGATGGAGGCCGGTGCGAATGCGCAGAGACTAAGGGTGTAAATGCCTGACAGGACGGGCGAGACGCCTTTGCAGGCTTGAAAGTAGACTGGGAAGAAATCTGTGGGGAAAGAGCGTGTGACTGGTGAGCAGATGTGTAGAACAAACGTGGATGGTGTCGTCCTTACAGATGACGGCCAAGGTATTCAGGGCGATGCAGAATGACTGGACGTATCTAACGGGGACAGAGTCGGAGTGAGAGGTAATTGCTGGAGTCACCGAAAGAGACCGTTTACCCGCTGATACTGGTTGCGTTTGTCATCAGTGCCAACGGCACCTAAATGAAGTATGTGCCATGGATGGCAGTGAGAGACTACTCAAAAAAGGCAAACGGAAAAGTCGCATACGAGAGGGTGTGTTGCAATAGTAGCCTCGTAGGTATTAAAGACCACGAGACCGACGAGGCCAAGGACGAGCGGGACGAGTACCGTAGCTGAACCCCACGATGCGGTGGTACCTCCCCACGTCAACCCGATCGTGCACGCGACCGTGCTCCCGATAACAAGGAGGTTGCCTCTGTCGGTGAAACATTGGTCAGCCCCGGATCCCATTACATCCATTATGATCGGACCCACATCGAGTCCATGCGTCCGAATTTGTCTCGGTAATTGCCAGGGGGAGTGGGTAGATCCAAGAAGTGAACGACCGAGAGAGACCCAATGAATGAAATGGGGAGGTTGAGGTCTAGTCGTCTGAGTGTCCCTAACGCAAGCTGTGAGCGTTGATATCACACGTACAGAAAAGCCAGCGCCACTGGCCCTGTGCAGCGAGGCTGCCCCCGACGACAGGACCGATCGATGCAGCAAGACACCATGTGCTAGAGAATGATCAGTCTGTGTCGCATCTATCATGGCCATAGTCTCACAGCCCAAATAATGCAGCGTAGGTGCCACGTTCATGCAGGGAAACGAGATCGGCCAAGATGATGCTCGTGAGAGACTGAATACCCCCACCACCCAAACCTTGTATGGCCCTGCCTGCGATGAGCATATTCATACTAGTCGCGCCGCCACAAATGCCACTGCCGAGTGCAAAAAGACCTATGGCTGTCAGCATGGCAGGCCGCCGACCGAATGCTTGAGCCAGGCCACCGCTCATTGGGAGGAAGGCAGTTGACGAAAGAGCGTACGCAGAACCAACCCAGACAAACTGGGAAGCCCGCAGCTCGTGCGCGATGGTAGGGAGTGCTGTGGAGATAGATGATAGCTCGAGGGCGGAGAGAAAAAGGCAGGTGCACATCGAGGCGAAGATGAGCCAAAATTTGAGGTCTTTTTTGGACGGCGCTGCCGTAGAGACTTGGGTGGTATTGCTATTCTCCGAGTCGGAAGCGGGGACGGTGAGTGAGTCGCGATCGCTCGAGGTCGCTGAGACAATGATCATGGTTCGTCCCTGGATGGGGCCTTCAAGTAACCAGACACGCGTTTTTAAACAGTACCATAGCGTGCCTCCGTGGCCGACATGCCCGACAATGCATCGAGATCTGTGCACTTGCACTGAGCACTTCGATGGCGCATACACTGGCAAACCATCGGGGTGAATCCGAGGAGGGTGGAAAACCAGGAATACTCCACACCGACGATCAGCGCTATTGGGTGGGGATGACTGTTCTTCTTTCTCCCCGCGATCACCGTATCGCTGGCAGCTACGAATTTTCGCAGTTGTTCACTATTATGACAGGAACGGGGTTTCAAAGAACTTGAGGGGTATTATTCTGGAATACGTGTTTCCTTCCTCCCGAGAACTTTCATACTAGATGTGTGCGCTTCGAATGCACTGCCTATGAGAGTTGAGTGGGATCTTTCAGAAGGACATAGAGTTGTGCTCGAGTGTTTGAAGGATGTTCGCGGGCATCCATTTGACGCAAAGTGTCATTGGCCCGGCAAGTTCAGTAGGCGGACCAGAGTTGAAATGTTGAAGGAAGATAGCCGGTCCTACGGCGAGTTGGAGCTCCGAGCAAAATCGAAGCCACCTGTTGACGTTCGCAACGATCTCAGATCACAGAAGCTCCGAAGACAACGTACCTCCACTTTGATCGGCCCCTTGGCCCCTTCAATGATAATTCAAGGCCGCATGCGAGCCACTGTTATGCGTCAACCCGCTGGTGTTGGCTCCGTTTGATCAACCCCCGGTTCTGAGTGACACGAACGATGGGAGCTGTTCAGCCTACGACGTAGAATCACCAAGAATCCGCTCTCCTGGGTTCGCGCAACCCGTGTTTCTTATTTCGTGCTCAAAACTGAGGTACACCTTCTCCCTTAACTCATCTTGGTTCTTCTCCGCGTTTAACACCCGGAACCTCGAGTAGTGTTCATGTGCCCTACCCTTTGTTTCCCCTCGATTGCTCATCCAAGACCTCCCAAATGCCCCAAACATCATGTCTACTAAGAGGGTGAACCTATGAAGACGAAGGAAACGAGGAAGAGGGACAAGTAGCAGACGATGATTTGGCTTAAATGACCTGGACGACGACGGTTATATCATTAGGGCCCTCAAGAGGTTTGCATTGCCTGGTGCTGTACGCACGATGTCGACCAAAGAACCTCCCTCGACAAATCGATATTAGGGCCTACGATGGGTAGGGGTACCGGGATAACCTGTGATGGTCAACGTGCGGGCATTGGGCCAAAGACATCTAACCCGGGTGTACCTGCAGTCACAACATCTAACACAGGGATGAATGTCGTGGAAGATTTGATCGATCCAAATTGCCATGATATTCAACGCTGTGTTGATATTTTTCCACTGCAACATTTAGAAGACTTGCAGCACAGGGTCGCGTTGACTTTGCAACCATTCCATCCTACCCAAGTATGTTCTCCGACCGCTCAAAGCTGGTTACGATGGGTTACAAGCTCTATATGATCATTCCCGTATCGGCCGTTACAGTCTTGGCTTGTTGCAGCCGCTAGCCTCGGACTAGGAAAACGACGTCGGAACATCATACATGTTATTTGAGCGTATTCCAGGCTATCCTTTGGAGCTACGAGAGATCGAAGAACATGATGACGATTACGAACTGATACGTGCTTATGGAAAGAATGTTCTCCAGCAGTTGCGTGTTCGTGTCAGAGGATTTTTGTTTGGTTTCCCCTTGGGCAGTCGGTCATATTTATCATGCAACTTGGTATGCACGTTCGATCGTTTCCACCCCTTTGTACTGTTGGTGACACCTAGCCTCGTTGCAGTTTCACGGCAACAGCCTATAGGCAGCGAAGCTTTTACAGTCGGCGAACATTTTAACGTGGGGATATTGTATCCCCCAGAGCGTAAACAACTCTATGAAGCATCGTCGTCAAAGGGTTCTCTTGACACCGTCTGTAATACTATTCAACCATCGTAAACCCGGGAACTTTGCTGAGGGAGCGAAGTTGTCATTTCCCCCGCATCCCGTGATGGAAGCTGCTCGAAGTCCATACGTTATAAGCAAGTCGACTGTACAAATCATTCTGGTATACGACGTTCATTGGTACCATTTCCCTAAAACATCGGATCCTGATGCATGAGCGTTCTTTACAGTCACACTGGACCCAACACCACTCACACTCTCGGATATCAACCATCCCGCAAGTTCGCGAATAACCGTGGGATGGAAGCCTGTGATTGAAGACTCATCATGATCACTGCCAACCTGTCACGCTGCCCCTGACGGTGTAGTCCAGGCAGTGCGAGATTTGGGAAATTAGAGAGTAGGTTCTGCGCGGCGTATGCGCTAGTCGGGCATAATTGTAAATTTCTTCGATTAAAGACACATAATGAACACCGCAACTGACAAGAACTTGTGACAAAAGCAATCGTCCGCTGTAAGTCCGCCCTAGACATAACCGCGAGTAGGGAAAAGAAGGGTTTATATAACGTGAGATAACCCGATCGTGAGCCAGAGAATGGTTGCTTCAGTGCTCTCCGGCAAAATATGAATAATCACTTGACCAGGATTTACAGTATCCCTACAGCCAGCCTTCAAGAATGCATTTTCGAATCTATGTTATATATCACGTAGTCTGGTGCGCAACTTCATATCATCCCGAGCCTTGAAAGAAGTTGGCTGACTCACCATGTGGTACCATACCACACCAATACCATATTTTTCATACAACCATGACGTGTGCCTAATCATTAACGTCCACCCTCTGACGTGGTCTCCGATGGCCAGGCGACTCCCGTTGCTGGGTTGCCACATTTGAGGGAGATCTCTCGGGATGGGTCTCCACCTTGGACTTCCAAGGCCTCGGCCTACCACCCTTGTGTTTGTTCTGAGCCCCCCCACGGGCGCCCATAGCCCGCCCCTGTTCCTGTTCCTGTTCCAACATCGCAAGCCGCACACGCTCTTCCTCCGCAGCCCACCATTTCAAGAAATCAGCCTCTTGCTGACGTGCCCTCTCCTCTTCCTGGATATCGCGCAACGATCGCTTGTCCTTTGACGTAGACGCCGTCCCCTGCAACTCTTGCACCCTCTGTATCTCCGCGAACGAAAGTGTCGTTGTCGAACTGGGCACCGCCGGCGCCGCGATTGGTTGCACGGGCGACAGCGTCCATGCACCACCCAGTCTGAAACAAAAATGACGACTGTCACCTTACGAACAAAGTGCTACATGAAAAGGCACGGGCACGCACGATGGTTTCCGCGAGCCGCCACCAGTGCTCGCGGACCCTGGAGTGTTTGGCATCTGGCGAACGGGAGTGATCACGGGACCCATGATTGGCCGCGAAGGAACTGGGCTCGCTTGCGTAACCTGAGTAGCTCGAGCAGCGTTGCTTGTACGACTTGGTATCGGCACCTCGGGGTTTGGGGGCGTTGCAGAGTCTGACAGTAAGCGACGTGGAGCCGGAGGAGTGTCACATTGCCAACGTTGTCTAGGTATAGGTCCTGGTTGTTGCGACGGACCCACACCTTGTCCAGCGCTCGTACCCGCGCTCGGGTTAGTAATGCTGCTTATTCTCACACTCGCACTGGGACTGGAACCTTGGCTGTCGAGGGTTCTCGCATGCACCTGGCTCTCGCCATTCTTTGTCTCTGCCATAATTGCCTTGAGGTACGTGCTATAAAAACGTAAGAGAAAAGCAAAGACGTGCGCATGAACCACTCACCGTGGCGTCGTTGGATTCTTCTTCCATCTAAATCCCGCAGACCCAACGGCCGTCACCGGAACGAGCGTTTCCTCGCCCCCACTCGCCTGCACCAAATTCGGTTTGAGGGATGGTCCCCCATCCACATCGTCCATCGCAAAAATCTCATCTCCCGGCGGCAGCGCCAACGATGGACGAAGCACCGGGCTCCTGGTTGGCGAATGGAGTCTCGATTGTCGCCCTGTCGCCTTCTTTGCCGAACCAGGTGGTGACATCTTGTGTGAGTCCTTCGCAGACCAGAGTCTCTGGGTGGGTATGACGGGAACGGGAATATCCTGCAACGCAAGCCATTCCTTATGCTTCTCCAGCGCCGCGCGTCCCAGCTTTCCAAACCGAGACACAGGTGACTGAGCTGCCTGCTCCGCGCATGTGTGTTCCGAGAGCTTGCGCACCACTCGGTGGTCGAGGTCATCGAGAATCCTTGACTCGAGTAGCATCTCCATATTGGCGGCCATGTAATTCTGGATGCGGTCCGTCAAATCTACCGCGTTGAAGTGGATGGCGTCTGTGAGTTGGTAACATGCATTGTGCACGTTCAGATACTTCAGGACAATCTGAGAACACAAGAGGACCAGCCGGGTCAGGAGTAGCTCGTTCTGGGTGAGAACAGGATCAAGAACTCTGAAGACAAGGAGGAAAGCGGATGAACTCACCGCAGCGGATATCACAAGGAACATAAACTCAAGTAATTCATCAACATTATCGAGGAATTCTGCAAAATGGTTGACGCGGACAGTGTTATGAAACCCACAGTATGACTCACCGAGTGCCTCGAACATCGTCTCCTCACCAAAACAGACAAACGGCAGCACGAACTTCATGACTTGCCACTTGTGGTGTCCCATCTCGACATCCACTACGCCCGCATCATCCCTCCTTTCAACAGTCCAGTCTGGATCGGAAAATAAAGCGGAAAAGAACGCAGACCGCGCGCGGAGAACAGCAGAGTGCGTATAAACAGTCTTGTCGGCGAAGTGTAGCGCGACATCAGGTGCCAGAGGGTCTTTGCGGACATTTCGCCGCGATGAGCCTAAGAGCTGCGCCTGATCGAAAAGCCACTGAAAATCGCCACCTGCGGACAATTTTGCAACGCGTTTCCCGACGGACTGCAATGCCGACGTTAGATGCGGGAGGCATAACAAATGTGCTAGGGTAGCAAGGTCCGCCTTCACTTGCACAGTCGACAAGCCCAGGCTGGAAAACTGTGGCTCGAAGAGCGATCCGATGCGACGATCCCATACCGCGAGGACTTCATCCGCATATAGGTAATGAAGGAGGATAAGTAACGAAAGTGAGGTGATTCCCGTAAACTGGAGTACCGGAGGGACTAACGATGCGTCCAACAGCTGTGGGGTGAATGTCACGGAGATCTTGGAGGACTTGTCGCAAAGGACTCTATCGCCACCGAGTACCTCACGAAGAGGCGTGCAGCGTGCGGCAAGGACCACACGGTGTGCGGGTATCCCGAACTTAGTACCGGTGCGCACGGCGAGGTCTGCACCGTGCTTGTTGCCCATCGCGGACGACTCCACTTGATTCACCCGATCACAGAGGAAGGCCATTAACTTGGCCACCTCGCCGATGTCGTCAAGGATTGACGAGTCTTCTACATCATCATCGGTATCGATGATCGCGTCCAATGGTATTTTCATGTCCTGGCGCGCTAAAAGCGCGGTTTCGCCAGTGTAAGGTGCGATCGTAGCCATATCGGCTGAAAAGTGTCTCCCAGTCACATTGATCGGGGGCGGCTTGTAGTCAACTCGAACGGCGCCAAAGGCACCTGTGCTATTGGCACACACCGCCACAGCTCGTTGCACATGTGCGAGGCGCTGAAACTTGAACGATTTTGTCCCATTACTCGCCGTGCTGGCCTTGAGGTTTCGAGAGCGAACAAACACATGTCCTGACTGTGTGCACACTATCAGAGCGCCGTCGCCGCCAATGTCGACATCCTGATAGTGCGCACGCCATTATTGTCGATGAGGAGACGGGCATTAAGCCTAACAGACGACAACCCCAGTTATAGACGACGCACTCGCACGCTGCTGAATTGCCTTCTCAATGCCCACGCGCGCTGGGGCTTCACCTGGCCTCTGCTCCCACCTGCGTGCACACTCCCTTCCGCCTCGGTGGCAGTCGGAAGAGAGAATGTAAAGACCTCGCCGTTCGAGGAAAGAGCTGCGAACAAGTCGTCGCAGCAAACGAGCTTCGTAATTGCAGGAGCGCGGACAGCTTGAGGCGGGCGGTAGACCGTCGAAATGTCAGATGGGAATGCGTGTGCGGGGAAACTGTAAATCCAAATCAGCTCACACCATTAAGCTATAGTCAGTCCCGTACTTGATTTTCGAAACACCACCATTCCATACGCACACGACCTCCCCAGTAATAAAAAGGCAAGTCATCGCTGTGTCCTGGCAAGCCAAAATTGATCGTCAGTTTGTCGCGCGTAACCTTGAACTCCCTAGTGAAACTGACCGACATGGCAATGCCACGGATTGGCTGCGTGATGATCGATGCCTTGCGAGGCAGGACTCGGATAGGACTTGTGGTCTTACTATATCCTGAGGAGACAGTCAGCGGTTGAAATTTTTGCTCAACATGCATTCCGGCAAGGTAAGCTCACCAAGTTGCCCGTTATTCGTGCCCCATGTCCACACATCACCATCCGACCAACAAGCACTTGCAGTTTTGCAAGCGGCAACGCCATTGAGGAACTCTTTCTTCAAATGGCCAATCTTGCGTGGTGTAGTTTGAATTGACTCGTCTGCAGAACCTCCTTGGCCCGACTCAATGACATATCCAAGCTGAGCAAATCGATTTAATCCCCAACTTATAACTTCACCTGCACTCGTCAGGGCAAGAGTATGATCTTGACCAAGGGCGACCGACACAATAGAGTGTGAGGAAATGGTGATGGGTGTTGGAGAATAAAGCGTGTGAGAAAAGGGACCGAGGCTGAGAAGTAATTACGAGGGTCAGAATGTATGTGCAATGTGAGATATACACGAGGATCCGTACCGTCCGCCGTTGCCGAAGCCGCATAAACGAACGTTGTCGCGCGGCTCGTCTGTAAGAATCACTGTGAATGCGTTGTGTCAGCTCCGAAATTCGCGCGTCGTACCTCCTACCTGTGTGCAATTTCGACATGCTGACGTCTCGCACCTTGACCGACCTGAATCGTTCTTCCAGCGTACGATTGGCAGGAAGCGGTACATCTTTCTTGGGAATGAAAACATGGTCGGGGTGTGTACGATCGTTACTATCTCCAAGGCCCAGAGCGACATTTCTACACGTCAAGGATGATGCGCGTATACACATGTGAATTCAAGAGTGAAACAAACGTGCCACATGTACGATTTAGTCCTCGGATCAGCTCCGTTCACGAAAGAACCCACCGATTGGCACCCCACATCAGTAGTTCGGCATGACCATCATCGAGGGACGTCGGATTCGCAGTCCGGACGGTAGAATTGTAGAGATCAAACGCTGTGTACCCTTCCATATCTTTAACAGACGTGTCCATGTCCATGCGCTTGAGTAACACGATCCTACCACAACCAAAGTAAGCAGACCACCCAGAGCCTACGATAGAGTGAACATAACCCTCACGCAGCTTCAATATTGCCTGCATACAACGCCCGATGGAGCGCAGTCCAATGGTTCTCCTTGTCGGGGAGATTGACATTGATGGACGGGTGCGCAAGCAGCATGCGTGCATACTCCAAGCTTGCAGGGTCGGTGGACGCACACGCGAGATGCAATACCGTGCGCCCGAGATGGTCGAAAGCATTCACCTCGAGCGCGGAGGCGATGTTCTTGCGTGTCCACGATTTGCTAGCGCTGGTACTCGGGCCAGCTTGAGGGTTGGCGGTTGAGCGGTCCCGCTCGAGGAGACGCTGGAACGCTTGCTGGTTACGGAGGGTAAAGTAGACATGGAGGAGGGTCATGCAGCACTAAGATCGAGTTGGACGGGTCTGCTCTGGAGACACTTTTGAGTGACTCCTTGCGGACCACGTGTGTCCAACCGTAAGTGAGTCGGTGCCGAAAAGACACTGACTTGGATTCTGTCAGCGAGCTGGGCTTGTACACTGAGGTGGTTATCGCGGGGGTTGAGCGAGGACTCGAGTTTCAAGCTTCAAGAGCGAGCAGCACGGTAGGCGTTGAGGACGGTAATGACAAGGGCGGGTCCGTACTACTTTCCCCGAAAGTTGGTCCAATTACTTGTTTCAGAGTCGCACGTGTGTGTGAACTCAAATCCAGTCTCTCGTTCACCGAATCACGCCGTCTGCGAGCCTCGTGTGCAGTCAACAGATATATCGAGTCAAGCGGAACATTTAACAGATCCCGTCTTCCAGGGTATGCCTTTTCTAAGGTAGATCTATCCCTCCATCAAGGTTTGCGCGGCTTTCCTCGCGTTAGCCTTCAAGCCCTCCACTTGAAGCTCAAGGTTACGAATCTTTTGTCTGGCTTCCCGCAGTTCCCCATTTAGGCGGTCAACATCGTCTTCGAGCCCAGCATTTCTCTTAAGGGAGAGAGTGTCGGACCTAGCACCAACGTTCGTACGCACGTTGTCTCCGGGTGGGTCCACAATAGGCGTGTTAGCAGGGTGCGAATTAGCACGCACAGGGGTTGTCAGCGCTGATTTTGGCACAGCGGGCGTGAACGTCGGTTCAGGTAATGGCACTGACGCTGGAGATGGTGCTGGAGGTGGGATAGAAACCACAGCTGGCACGGGTGGTGCGTCATTACCGGCAAAAACAGCGCCGTCCTCAAGGCTGACAAGGTTTAGCGGGGCGGTCTTGCCTGCGAAGAACTCGGCAGCAGTCAGGGATTGCTCCGAGGATGGCGCAGGTGGGTAAATATCCGATTGGAAGGAGTCGGCCTACGTTGAGTGGAACACGTCAGCTTTGCGTGCACATAGCTGTATCGAGAGCAAATGAGGCTAGACCCAACCATGATGCTCACCCTACGAGGAACGATAAACGCGATCGGCTCCACTCCAGCGCTAGTAACCTTGAATGCTCTGGCGATCTCGCATTCGGCTACTTCTAACGCACGTCTAGGAAGGAAGCACATGCCACGCTGAGGGTTCGCGGTCGGGTGCTCCGCGAGGGAGTATAACGAGTCAGACTCGTACTCATAATACCGTATATTTCCGTCTCTGTTCAAACGCTGGGTCAGCAACAAACACGATGTCCAAAACAAAAGAGAGACCCCTTGCCAGCTGTCGTAGAAGCGATCAGTGAACGCAACGAACGCAAGGAAACATACAAACATACCAAGAAACAGAATGCCATTGTCGCTCCAGAATGGCATGACTACACCAGCGCTCTGGTCGATCGTGAGGGTTTTCATGTTTCCAAGTCCTCCGGTTTCCCAAATGCTGACCTGCCGGTCGCTCATCTTACTAAAACCAGTCGTTGCGATGCGATCTTGCTCTCCCATCCAGACCACTCTGGTGCCTTTGATACCACCATAGCCTTCTGCGACACGGACGGGTTCAGCACCGGCTCGAGGGTCAAAGAGACGTAGTTTCTTGTCTCGGCAAGTGGTCGCAAGAATGGTGCCGGTCGCATTGAATGCAAGGGACTGTATGGTATCACCGTGGCCGTTCAAGGTAGAACGAGGACGCGACGAATCAGCAAGATCCCAAAGTTTTACGAGGTGCTCGCCGGATGAAGTTGCGAGAACGTTGGCAGCAATTGGATGCCAAAGAACGTGACCGACTTTCTTTGGGCTCACGTCGACCCTTGCAACGGGCTCCAAGTCCTGAGGTTCCCAAGCGTCCGAGGTCCAGCCATCAAAGAGGCTGTCAGGGACTTTCCAAAGGAGAGAAGTACCATCTTCGGAGGCGGAAGCGACAAGAGTGTCGTTGGCAGGTGACCAGGCGGTGTCCAGAACAGCTGCCGTGTGTGTACGGGCGAGGGGGATGATGTCGGGGAGCTTCGAGGGCACGTCATGTGTACTCGGACCAAATGGGGATGGAAGCGGAAGTATGACAAAAGCACCACCACCAGATGCGGACCAGTTAACACTGATGTAGCGCTGTATAAAAATCGGTCAACCGCCATGCAATCGGAATGGATGGTACGCACTGCGGATGCGGCGATCAGGTTGGTGTCCCAGGCGCTGGAAGAGACTTTGACATTATCGTAGCTGTGTTCCTTCTTCGCTGCTTGACCGAAGACATGGCTGAGGACGCGATAATGAGATCAGGGCGGGATTGGGAAGTGGGCGCGCGCGCGATGAGGCATGACGACCAGTGGCGGGAGAGGATCTGTGAGACCTGAACATACCGATACTTGGAAGCGCGCACAAATCTGGACATGCTTCAGCCTTGTATTTGCGATCAGACAGATATCCGGCAGGAGAGCAAAGGAAGCAGAAACGACAACGAGGAGCGTGGCTGAAACCAAGGGTGGGGGAGATAGCAACCCCAAAAATAATTATTTAGAGTTGTAATGCGACTCGCCTAATCAAGGTCCGAGTCGACGCTCGGACGACCCGTTATCAGGTTCACGCCCGGGTCGCCTACAGTTCATGCCAGGTGAACCTACCGCACTTCGAAGGAGCAACGGCTCACAAGTCCACCCCAAACTCGCTCTTAGGTTGGTTATGGCTCGCTCCCACATGATCGCATCACCACAACTTTTCGCAGCATGCCAGCTAAAGGGGATAACGACTGCTGGAAACAAACATTGATGGTATACACAAGTGCCACTAGTATATACTGTTCGAGAACGGATCGAATTTGTCTTGGTTCAGGACCACTTTCAAAATATCGTACAAAGACGGGATCGGATGACATATCGGTCTAGTACACCTCGGATTCGATCGCAGCGTCGATTAGCGCTTGGGAGACACTGTCCCTCATCTTGATCCGGGCTTCGAATGGCGCTGGGTGCCCAACAAGGTGGGGATAGCTGACGAGCGGCTCAACCTCTTTGCCGTCCACGATCGCCCTCCTAATGTCAAGGCATGAGATAATCGAAGCAAGAGTGAGGAACACCAGACTGTCGGCGAAGCCCTCGCCAATGCAGCTAGGGAACCACCGATAAGGAACTTGACAGGATGGAAGCTAGTGTCACGGTCTTACCGGCGTCGCCCAAATCCAAACACAAAAGATCTGGGATCTGGGCATGGGCATTCGCCGGAGAAGCGGTGGGGATTGAACGTCGTTGGATCGGGGTAGACGCAAGGATCGTGAGTCATTGCCCAAACGTTCGGGATAACGGTAGTACCTATCAAGATCATCAGTAATAATCCAACATGGCCCTGTTCTCAAGGCCCTACCCTTCGGGATCAGATATCCCTCATAGAAGTCGTCCTGCATCAGCCTGTGAGCTGCGGCAATTGGTGCAGGTGGGTTCCAACGATAAACCTCCTTGATCACGCACTCCAGGAACGGAAGCTTTTCCCGATCAGACAGTTCGGGAAGGCGTTCTCGACCCACGACGGTATCAATCTCCGCTTGCACTTCTGAGAATATCTCAGGGTGTAATGTCATGGTGAGGAAGAACGAAGATATGACGGAGCTTGCCGAGTCCGCTCCAGCTGAGATGATGGGATCAAAACCAGCGACGGTCCAACGGAAAAAGAGTCTCACCCGAATAGAGCGTTGCGGCAGTTTCCTTGATAAGCAATGTGGTTTGTGAATCGCAACTCGGACCTCCATTCTCGTCGATCATCGAACAAGAATAGCACCGAGGAGGTGCTCCGTTTTTCTGGTGGGGGAAATCGTGAAATAAATCCCCAAACAAATTGCGAATACGCACGTATTTCTGCATCACTTCATCCCACGGCAAGTTGACCATGGCGGTAACTGAATTCAGCCATTCCAACGCCAATCGTTGAAAGGTTACCCCTGGCATCCAAGAAGGAACATGTTTGACTGGGAAAATGAACAAAGGAATCTGGAAATCATCAGTGAGACGTACGGATTGGAAGCAAATCAACCTATGTTTCAGAATATTATAAACATTTGTCAGGTCCGAAGAAGATGTATCGCGCTCACCATGAATCCTACGCCAAACGTAGCCATCAAACCCTCGACGGCGTGTTCTACCAGTGTCACGTAATAATCGTCAGACGGAGGGAGCTCATATCCGTACGCAACCTGTTTTTTAAAAGTGATAATGAGGAAATGCTTCGGCTCGAACACCACAATTACAAACCTTCATGATGATCGAACCTGCCAAACTTGGGAGTCATCCAGCGTGGAACTCCGAGTGAAAAATCCAAAACAGGGGAACACAACTCACTGCTTTGTCTGATCGAGGAAGGTTGTCGGGTTCGCGCCGAGTCGTTTGAGAAACTCGTGGACCGCTCGGCGTTGGACAGCTCGATTTGTCTGCTGGTCTCGCACGTTCAGGAACTGATGCAACAATTTCCGGTGCTGTCGCCAAGCTTCACCATATGGCTTCATTCTGTTGGTGATGAATCAAAGGCCACGGGACCGGTGGAAGAACCCTCGCTTACAGCGTCGTAAATCCCCATCCCATCCTATCCAATCGATAAGGACTCTGCACCGCATGGACTATCGTTCAGATGTACTCACAGATCCTTGGCCATGGTGTTCCGCGGGCGGTCGCTGTATATGTTGGACCGCTTATCAAGAAGGTCATAGCAAACCCGGCCATCGTTGATAACCATGTACGGCATATGCAACACCTTGAAGAAAATAAACCCCCCTTGAAAGTGACGAACAAATAAAAATCAGTTATCGGTCACACGACATAGATAGGCGGCATACCATACTGCTCTGACCATTCCGCGAATTTTAGCCACTGCTTGGATGTCGGAACTTGACGTGCGTTGCCAAAGAAAAGTTCGGGTTTAGGACCTGGTGGGTATTTCGCTCGATTCTGTCGTCCCACAAAATAGATGATGGCCGCGAGCGCGACAGCGAGGAGAGTTGTCCTGGCAGATGGCACTGGCAATTGTCCGATGGACAACATGGCTAATGTGTGTCCCGTTACGAAATTGCTTCGACTCTGCCAAACGGTGGGTCACAGGAAAGCGTGTGATGCAAACCAGTAATCGTTCGACCTTGTTTATACCATAACTAGTACTGCTGCCGCGAGGTGAGGTGCAGCCACACGCCGAGGTGGCCCCGGCGTTGTGGAACATCACTTACTGATGATACTGTGATTCCCTTTGCAGTCAGGACTTTCAATTCTTTGACCCCGCTCTAGCTCAGCTTCAGGAGAGAGAGCGGCCATGTTCAAAGTGTGTTAATCGTTGGTCGTAGGATTTTGGAGCTGACTGAACGCCGTTTTAGCGCTTGAATGGTATTGCTGCGACTGCGAGGGAACTTGAAGACACACCAGAGAAACTCGAGGCAGAACGGGTTGCGGTTCAAGGATCCATCGATACAGCCGTCGGTAGATAATATTGATGTATGCTTTCCCGGTCACGTGTTTTCGTCATCCCTTGCTCCTGCTGAGTTGCCACCCGCCACACGTCACATTATGTAACAGTATTTATACTAGTAAGTCGTATTTTGTATGGGTTACCGACCCTCTCGTTATGAAGTCGTCTCCGCTCGACGCCTCGACAACGTTTAAGCTGCTCCCTGGCGAAGAATTACCTGCTGTACTTCGTACCCAGTCTTGTACTGTCGAAGTATCGCAGTCTTGCCCTCCATGCCCCTCGTCGGCGGCAGGATTACCCCCACAATTCATCACATACTACGAGTCGCTACGGAGAGCCTCTTCTATTATGGTGGGGTCCTCTGTTTTAAAGAATAAAAAATCCATGCTCAATATTGCATTTTTAGACATTTTCTCCTCTTGCGCACTTGCAACCGTTGGAAAGCATCGTGAAGGACCTCGAGGAAACTCTAGAAGAAAAATTGCTGTTGGCAAAGTTGCTTCTGCGTACCCAACAAGCCTATGAAGAGCGCGAGCTGCTTCTGCGTCATTATCTTGGGGAGGACGACATCGAACGGTTGATATCTGAACGGATTCCACCCAAGGATGCTACAACTGTTGCTGCGAAATACCTCCACGCCGTGTGCGAGCAGAATTTGAAGTCGTTTGCTATCCACCCTAGTCGCGTAAGTCTGCTTAGATTACTATTGTCATCCTGCTAACGATGACATAAGCCTTGAAATTGATTAGCTGTGCCACTATATTCCTATTTGTTCTTCTAGTGGTGTACGACTCAAGTAGCATGTGATCTGATATTTCTTAAACACGTAATTTATCTCCGATCCTGTACCTCCTACCAGGCAGTCAACTTGCGAAACCTCTCTCCTTCCCGTTACCACGGCCAAACCTGTGCGTCACACATGTTGTGACCATCATGGAGTGTACTAGTACTAGTTAGCCCAAGAAGGCTACCTAATCTTGTGGCGGCCTTCCCCCCACTTGCTCTCTCACAGTTCGCCTCCCCTGCATGCCCCCATCTTCTCCCCGTTGTCGACTCCCTTCGACATGGTCCCGCCCGACGAACCGTACCCGCGACGGCCGCAGTCGACCTCGCCATTCCTGTCCCGTCCGTTGGTGCCGATTCTCAAATCAGTTTACACTTATTCCACACTTGAAAGCACCCCCGAACTCGAGATAAACCCCTCCGAGCGGTGTTTGGCATGATGTGATCAATCGAACGGCACCATGGTCTTTCCATGGCCAACTCTCACTGCAACGCCACATTGCGGCTGATTCTGCAATGACTCGGATTCCAACACAGCCAACTGCCCTTCCTTCTATTTCTCTTTTCCTTTTCTTCCAGGGTTTCCTTTACCAACGACTAACAGCGTGCAGGCTTTTCGGGAACATTGCATAGCTTCGTAGATTCTAACCAACAGATGAGCGCTGCATGGCCAAACTCCTCGGACTGGTCCGACACGGGAATCATGCCTCGGAGGACCCCCAGAGCGGTGCATGAACGTATGGGCCCGTATAGCCATTCACTCGTTCGGGAAGCCCCGGGAACATGTCCGTCCATTACGCGACGTCAGGTGTGCAATGCGGGGGGTCAGCCCAAATTGATCGCCATCTTATCTTGTCTAGAGGGTATTGCTGGCCGCAAAGGTCTGTCTCGAGCTGGCGCTGCACGCAGATATCTGACCAAAATATCGTTGATCAGGCACTCGATCTCTGTATTCCAACTTGGTTCTAGCGACCCTCCTTCCGGTATCTCACTGTTACCGGAATCGATTCACAGATCCTCTCACGAACGCCGCCGTATACCAGAGTGACCTTGCCCTCCGGATGCGGCACTGATTACGTATGTTATACGTGTGGTGCCTATCGATATCGGAATTTGACCGTTTTCTATTATCTTCTTCCACCTCTCGTATCACACATTCGGCTTGTTCATCTTGCCCGACCTTAATGCCACAATATTGCCACCTCCTTGCCCTTTCCCGGAATTAGGTTATCCCCGCCATCCTTGTCTCCTGGTTCTGTGACATTCTTGCCAGTATGTCACGAGTCTCACACCTCTTGTCCTGGCCATCCCTCCGGAAGGCGCCCACAGGTCCTGACCACACCTGTCGTACCCTGATACTCTCTCTCTGGTAGCGTGGCCCCAAGTTGTTTTGATTCCAGGTATGCTTCGAGCAAACGCTGGGAACCTTCTATAGGTCCGTCAACGTAACTGCGGCATACCCACGCAGTTATATCCATGTGCTACGACCATGCGAAGAAGGCCCGTTTTCATTACGGGCATGATCTATAAAATCCGATGTAGAGATCACACAGGACTCGCCTCGACCCACTTGTACGTTCACCATCCTGTATCCTGCTGCTAGCGATTTCCATGACTTCTGTCTTCATCGCTACTCTCCTCTGGGTCGCCGCTGTACAGGCTTCCCTCGCCCCGAGGCAAAGCATCACTGCGCTAACGACCTCTCAGATTGACACCTTCTCTCCGTACACTTACTTTGCGAGTGCCGCATATTGCACTCCTTCGACGACCCTCTCATGGTCTTGTGGAGGTAAGTCTCTATTTATAGAGCTATGTTTATGCTCCGAGTTTGACACCTTTGCGTAGTTCAGTGCGATAACAACACTGGGTTTCAACCCGTGGCGTCGGGTGGGGACGGCAATCTTATCCAATACTGTATGAACTTTATTCCCCGGTTGGGTGACAGCAACTGATGTCTAACAGGGTATGTTGGATACGACCCAAGTCTCAACACGGTCATCGTGGCACACCAAGGAACTAATCCATCTCAGATGTGAGCTTGTCACATTCAACACCGCGGCTTATGCTCAACTAGCGATCGTGTAACACGACAGTTTGGCCCTCCTCACCGATGGGGACCTCGTACAGGGTGGCCTAGATTCGTCGCTTTTCCCTGGGCTTTCCTCTGAGATCGAGGTGCACAGTGGTTTCCGGAACGAGCAATCCCAGTATGTACCCAATGTCGTTGTTGTGTACGAGATCTGATTCATCACCCCCGTCACGACAGGACGGCTTCAGACATTCTTTCTTCTGTCCAAACAGCCATGTCGAAGTATGTAACCAGCTCTGTGACGTTGGTTGGTCACTCCCTCGGTGAGCACTGTTAATCCCCGACGATCAGCGGTTCATGATCGGCGTTCTCATTTTCTCACCGCCTAATGTATGTAGGTGCTGCGCTCTCTCTTCTTGACTCGGTTTACCTCCCTCTCCACCTCCCCTCCAGAACGACGTTCCAGACTATCCTCTATGGTCTTCCGCGTGTTGGCAACCAAGCATTTGCAGACTATGTCGATGCTAACCTGCACGTCACGCACATCAACAACTTGAAAGATCCTGTCCCGATCGTGCCTGGAAGGTTCTTGGGATATGTGCACCCTTCTGGCGAGGTACATATCACAAAATCTGGCAAGTGGGCGGCATGCCCCGGTAAGCACCCATTTTAGACCCACCAGTGATATGACGTGTTGATGCATTGGTGAAATGAAAACAGGCCAGGATAATCCAAGCACACAATGCATCGTCGGTGACGTACCCAACGTCTTTGACAGTGACGAGGCGAACCACGATGGTCCTTACAACGGAATCGAGATGGACTGTTCGGTGTGATGACTGTGCCTTGCCGACCAAGATTGACGTTACTTGTAGCCCCCGACATCCTAATCACTGGTTCCACTTCAAATTATTTCTAGGCGACAACTCGTCTGTTTAAATTTGGTATTTTCAACTTGCTCCAGTAGGATACCGCGTGACATGAAGTCGAATGAAGGGGCAGATCCGAGACTCGTACCGAGTCCGCGCTTCCGTTCTCCTCCGTTGAGAAGGATTACATGTTTATGTTTACCGTAAGACCCGGGCCGACGACTGGATGGCTGAACTGGCGATATCGTTTTAGTACGTGCGCAAACCAGCATCTGCAACTTGGAACGCCACGAAAAACCACCATTTGTGAAAGGTACGCGGCTGGCATGGCCTAAATGCTTCAAAATCATCAAATCGGCCGTCAGACTCGGAGTCCTCAAGCGATAGCATCACTCGTCAGCTTTGCAGATGCGGCAGTCTTGCACAAACTTCCTTCGAAGCGATGATGGATGGACACAAACTAACCTGGGGCACCTGCAACTACTGTACTTCAAATTAGAAAGCGCCAATACGACAGAATGTGATACATAGCGAACATAACTGAGTTCAAGCAATGGATAAAAGATCACGATAAACGAACGGGATGATGGGATCGGGTGCTGATATGGAGGACATAACGATCAAAATTAGATTGGGTATAATTTAAGAGATAGAAAAAAAAGTATACATAAATGTTGAGGAACGCGACCCAGCGCGATGATGTCACAATGTCGGCAGGAAGCGCATCGAGCACTCTTTATTTCACCCATTCTAGTCTTCCCTCATTACTTCATCGATTGTATCTTCGCGGGAGCCAGAAAGACCCGGTGATAATTTGAAGGACACCCCGGAAGTATAATCCGGACCCAGGAGTGTTGGTGAGTGCGAAAATAGATTGCCGACGTTGTCTGTGCGTGAACCTCTTGTGGTAAGAGGCACCAGGACAGCCGGTGGTAAGAGCGAACCACCGCATTTGACAGTTGGCAAGGTAGGAGGAAGCGCAGGAAGTGGGACGCTGGGCGGTGGCGCGAGGGGAATAGTGCGACGGACCTCTCGGCGTGGACTGGCGACGTTGTTAGAACACGTCATACATGGCTTCAAATACTTACCGCTTAGGCGGATGGGCAATACCACTCACACTTCCACTTCTCAGTCTACCGAAGAGACTATTGTTTTCAAACGCTCCATTTATGCCAACGCTGGCAGCACGATGACGCGTAGGAGACATAAGACCAGTTCGTTGGAGGGCTGCACCTGCATTTCTGACAGGAGACTTGATGAGAGCCATTGGGCTTGCACCAATATTGATGCTAGAGCGACGCCTGCGCATCCTAGGACGCTCAGCGTTCGTAGGGGCTTCCAGAGCCTTGGGATATGGGCTGGTCTGTCCATGCGGTGTCGGTGTCAGCTGACGGTCCACAGGATCGACAGGACTGGCTGAAATAGCCATAGGAGACGACGGCAGTACAGGGGTCGTGCATCTGGCAACGCGTGGTGCAAGGAGACCAGACGAGAAAAGGGCAGAATATGTCGCCATTGCGAACGCGTTGAAGGTCCTTTGTGGTCAAGACTGGACAATATATATGGGCAAGTTCAACTTTCGATTTCCACTTTAAATCATCACCGTTACATAATCGAGATGGACTCAGACCCATACCTTTGCGCTCATTGCTCAACATGTTCTTCATTGTAAGTGAGCTCTGTTTACTCGATATTTCGTGTCGTCAATTTGTCTTACAGAAAGAACTAACCCACACGATCCTTCTGCACCCGTCCTACTTCGGTCCTCGGATGCTCCAATTCTTGGAATCCAAGCTGTACGCGGATGTTGAAGGCACATGTTCAGGAGCATTTGGATACATCATAGCCGTTGTTTCTATCCTCGATATCGGAAAAGGGATGGTCATCAGCGGGAGCGGCCAAGCCGAGTTCATTACCCGGTATCGCGCCATTGTATTTAAGCCGTTCAAAGGTGAAGTGGTGGATGGCGTGGTCAATAATGTCAACAAGGTGTGCAGATCAGCTACGGTTCCGTGTATACTGTCATTCTGACGTCACTGTAGATGGGGTTCTTCGCGGATGTAGGACCACTGCAGGTCTTCGTTTCACATCAAGTGAAACTCTTTGCTATCCCTGCCACCCAATTGCTTACTGCGTTCTTAGCTTATACATCCAGACATGAAGTTCGACCCCAACTCAAATCCACCATCATTCGCATCAGAAGATCAGGTACGAGCCATTTGACTTCTTTTTCCATTATCCACTAGGGATACTGGTCATTTTTACCAGATCATCGAGAAAAACACTCGCGTCCGACTAAAAATCGTAGGTACTCGTGTCGACGCGACTGAAATTGTGCGTCCTCTCTTCTTATCCAACTGCTCGTATTCAATCTTTTCAGTTTGCCATCGGGACCATCAAAGAAGATCATCTCGGTGTCATAGACTGAATTCTGCCGCCAGCTTTCCTTCTATATGATGATGATGATCAGTGATACGTTAGGGTTACACTCTCACATGATTTTCGCTTCGATAGTGCTCCTCGCTGCGCGTAGTACCGCGCTTTTGTAAGCTTTGGTTGGTACTGTTGCTCCAATTACGCGAACTGCGACAGCCAGCCAGACTAGCTTGCTGATCTCGTGCAGAGAAATGGGTAGCACCACTTCCCCCCCTTTCTCGATCCACAGTCTGAGGATGACTGGACCCGTCAAGTGGAAGGACTCCAATCACAGTGATATTCCTGAATTGAATATTCTCATAGGCGAGCTCGATTGCGAACGCAGAAGTTTACATGCTGTGCAACGCGGCGTGCGGGCGCTCACGACGTCTCTCTAGCAAAGGCAGACCCAGCGTCATCCCATCCTCGTACCCCAAGTGCCAAGCCGTGTCACGTTGGTCCCAACAAAAGCAGGCAGGGTCGGGTGGAGAGAAATGATGGCTGAGTGCCCATAATATCAACTGACAACACAGATATGATAAATTTAGACTCATCTGGGCTTCAAGCCAGATCAAATTACACGTGTTGATCAGCGCTTGAGCTTCAAGTTGAGCTCTCGTGCCAAGTTGGGCGGTGCTCTCGAGACTCGGAAAACCAAACACTTCTAGTCAATCACTACTAAAGACTGCCAAGACACGGATTTGGCTTGTATCTGGCACCGTATTTCGGTGAGTCGATCGGTGGCTCCTCAGAGCACGTGGCAGTAATGATTTAAGGGGATCGCGCTTTCAAGACAGCCTTTCCCTCAAGGTTGGCACGTTCGTTAGGATACGGGTTTGCTTGATCCGGGCTCATTCCTTTCTCGCTTCTCGGATCATGTTGGTATCCTCTCCAGTGACTCTCTGCATCAATCAATTTAAATAATGGTGTGAGCATGCACCCAGGGTGACGCATGATAATAGCTCAACGATGCACAGGTATCATTGCAGATATCCAACACCTTTTCTCTCATGAATCAGAATTCCTGTCGGCACAGATGCGAGTACGGACATGCCCACACAGGTTACAAATCTAGTTTCCATGCCGTGTGCACATTGCGTGCCACTGGCAGACCGCCTGACCATTCTTATCATATGGCACTCTGGGCTTCTGCCTGCTGCCACCATTGCTATTGCTAATGCTTCCGCAAGACGCTATAAAAGTCTGTGGATTCCTGGAGAACTGCGATCCCGATGTTTTCCGTTTTCGCTGCTACCCTCTTCGGCGTCACTCCCGTTCAGGCCTCGCCTACCCTCTCCGCGGGGCAATCGATAACTGCGCTTACGACAGCGCAGATCGAGTTCTTCACTCCATACACGTATTATGCGAGTACTGGATATTGCACCCCTGCCCAGACCCTTGCATGGGACTGTGGAGGTACGTCCATCTGAAGCGCTATGCACGAGTGGTCTGTGGAACACTGACTCGCTCCCGTTCAACCAAGCCAACTGCGATACCAACCCTGATTTTAAACCCGTTGCTTCTGGTGGCAATGGTGACTCCGTCCAGTACTGTAAGTCAGTAACTTGATACATAGGGAGCTTAACTTATGCTTGGATTGTCTTCGAACGCACAGGGTATGTTGGATATGACCACAACCTCGACACCGTGATCGTCTCCCATCAAGGAACGGACCCTTCAGAAATGTAAGACCTAATTTCAGCCGTCGTATGTCGTCATAAACTCTTTCTGAAACCGTTACCTCCCAGGGAGTCCCTCGTCACAGATGCTGATTTATTCCTGACGAATTTGGACTCGACGCTCTTCCCAGGACTCAGCTTCGACATTAATGTCCATAATGGCTTCGCGGATGAGCAGGCATCGTATGACTTACATCTCATTCCCATCTACCCGCCTAAATCGTCTTGATACTAGCACTGCCACGGATGTGCTCGCTGCTGTGCAGAAAACCATGTCAGAGTATGGCACGACGTCTGTTACCATGGTCGGTCACTCTCTGGGTGAGTATCTCCAAGCATCGTGATGCGCATCCCTGGTGATTGCTCACGCCTAAGTTTGATTGTTGACCTGTAGGTGCGGCTATCACGCTTCTCGATTCGGTGTATCTCCCTCTTTGGCTACCCGTCGGAACAACCTTCCAGACCATTTGTTACGGTCTCCCTCGTGTCGGTAACCAAGCATTCGCCAACTATGTGGACGCCAACTTACACTTGACCCACATCAACAACGAAGAAGACCCCATCCCAATCTGCCCTGGTATGTTCCTGGGCTTCGTACACCCCTCCGGAGAGGTACACATCCAAGACTCCGGCGAATGGGCAGCGTGTCCCGGTAAGTTCTTCCTACCTTTGATGTTGGGCTCTCTGAACGACACAAACGCCGAAAAGCCCAAGACAACCCAAGCACGCAATGCATAGTTGGTGACGTACCTGAGATCTGGGACGGCAACCTCGACAACCATGATGGTCCTTACAATGGAATTACGATGGGTTGCTGAAGGAGACCTTGTTACGACGGGATTACGTCGACGTGTTTACTTGACTCTTGACCTGATTTCTGCGAGCATGTTAGTTTCTGAGATATGTTATCTTTCGAGGGTTCAATCTTAGCCTCTTCTCGGGCTTCGAGGACAGCATTTGAACGAGTGACTCTAAATAAGGGAGGTGCGGCGGAGGACAAATGACATCACTGGCATACGGCTGACAAAGCCTTTTCGGAGGTAAACTGGTGCTCTTGAGTTCTTTCTTTCGCTCATCCATTCTCAAGATGCATCCATCCCGAATCCCAGCAGGTACCCTTCGACGTGTAGCCTCAGTTCGCGTGAAGAAATGTCTGTGCATCCCCCGCTCACCCTGGACCCTCACTTCCGTCCTCGTTGGCCCGTGCCGCATCTGTTGTATTGTTCTAGATACACCTCCCGGTCTCTACGTGCATAGCGTCTCTGCACCGAGTTGACAATGACCTTTCGGTCACTGAATGATGCTCGTTGTGGAGACGGCTCACGTTAAGTGGACCTCCAGGTGTACACGGAACAAGTCACTGGCAGGGCGCTTGCGGACAAAGGTACGAAGATGGGTGAGATCGACGGGGATCTCTTTGCTGCTGATATGCGCTGCAGTCACGCGAACCTGGCCACTGAGTCGAACATGATGTAGCTTGTATGCGGTTGGGCTGTGGCATGCCAATGATGCCATTGGTGGATGGCCAAAGAACAGGTAAGCCAGACCATCGCAATCGATGTTCATATGCAAGTTTGCATGTGGATATCAATGATCAGATTCGATGGGCAACATCCGGAGTCACTCTGCACCTTTGACAGGTGAATCATTGACCACGTTCACTCGACTGTTGGGCCCGTCGCCCGAATAGACAAGCCACAAGTTCAACGTAGAGGTATTACCACAATCACCGCATATATACGCTTCCTTGTAGCACTGGACCTTTCTCAGTCACTTCTACATCTTTGGCCACGTTCTGCTCGTCAGTACCTCCGACCCCACCCGTGCATAGCATCCCTACATCGATTTGACAGTGATCGTTACTATCAGTACTGGTCATTGGATGATGCTCGTTGTAGGAATGGCTCGCGTTCAGTGGGTATGGTGTGTGCGGACCACGTGGAGACTGAGGACTCAAAGATGGAGATGATTGGCGAACGTTCTCTGCGCACAGAGAGGTAGACATGTGTCATTGTGGGCAAGTTCTGGACCGAACAGAGCTGCCTTGAAAAGATGAACACGAATGCATGTCCTGCATATATGGGTGCAGAAATAGTTGCCGAGGAGTGTTACCAGTGGCGCCCGGGTTGCCAGGTCGAGCCTCCAAACGGAGACCCAACTTTTTCGGCTGGCGAGCATGTTTGTGAGAGGCTGACGCTGCAAGTTGAAGATTAGCCTGATGACCAGACCATCCTACGAGGCAAGCCGTCGATAGATAGCCTGGTCCCCAGCCAGCTGGAGACCGTAAAATTCGACAGTCAATGACCCAATGCCAAATGATGTCACGTCGGATGGTCATTTGGACTCTGTTTCGGGAGATCATCCTGATCTGCCAGAAAAGAACTGGATCAGAGAATGAACTTTCCAACGAGGAAACGTCATTCTCCATGTGTAAATGCACCACGTATTTGCAACATGGCCTGTCCTGATCTCTGGTCGATTTGACTATGATCTATACATCTTCACCCCACAGCTGGACTCCAGTTACGGGTAGTGGAGGTGGAAATGAGCCAACTGTCCGCCCACCCAGCCCTATCTAGCGCGAATGGCGAACAAACGTGGGGTCGCTTGGTCGCAGAAAGGAGAACTCGAACAGGTTCTTTCCTTTCCTCGTTCGATCGTTTGCGGAAAACAGTCCATAAGACCCCTTAAGACTTGATAGGAAACATGGTCCTCTTGTTCTCTCTCAACTCCAATCGGATCACCCCTATGAACTGTCACAATGTGAGCGGAACCCCGCATCATCTGTAGGCTGATGTCTGGTTCGTTACGGGAAGAATCCAACTTACCCGGATGTTGATTCGTAGTAAGTGTCGTTGGGCAACATCTGTACTCATGTCGATTCCTGAAAAAACTTAGCGAAAAAGGATGTCGGTAGCCCTTCTGTGGACTATATAGTTTTGACAATCGCATATGAGACGGTGGGGCTGGAGCCACAACGCGTTTCGTGCGACCGGGCGAATTACCGGCTTCGTTGACGCGAATGGAATGTCGATCCTTCGGATGTCGGACTATTGCGACAGAGGAAGCGACAGCCCGAGGAGGTTAAATTGTGACCACAATATTCATAGTCTGTTCTAAAATATCAACAAACAAAATTCGGAAGAGCAGCAGCATCGACAGGATTTGCGTGTACTCACATTTGCAAGCTGCTTTGTTCCCTTGCAATGGTAGGATCAAGTGGGGACAATCTAAGCGACGAAATGCATCTAAATTGAACGTGTTCATCACCCTTCAACCATTTCAGCACCATCCGGCCGTGCACTCTTCCACCAAGGAACGGGCCCTAGTCCCTGTTCGGCTATCGAGCACTGCACAACACCGTCAGCATATTCCACCCGCTCATTGGTTCGAAACTCACGATGATGGTATAGGGCGCCCTGCGTGCCTCGCGCTTGATCACAACTCCTTCTGCAGCCTTGGGTGGACCAGGCTCATCGTCATAAAATTCGTCCACCTCGACACGAACACGGACGATCTCGCCTTGATCTATATACATGCGGTCTGCTGTAGCGGACTCGAGGAGTTGATGCGATGTTGTTGCTTCGGAATCTGGTAGCCAGAAATGTGCACGTTCGTTTGGATCACTATGAGCAAAAGGAAAGGACGGTGAGGCGAGGAACAGCGGTAAAGAAGAAGAAACGCAGCGCATACAAAGCGGAAGGTTGAGGAAGGTATACGAGAGGGATGTACATATCGTCGAAGAAGCCGACGCTTACTAGGATCGTGAGCCTGGGTCTTCAGAGGACGCACGGAAAGACGCACATCGTATTCCCTCTTCATCAGAGGATTTAACCTTTGCGAGTATCACCTCGGACGCAAAAGGTCTGAAGACGACCATGCGAAACTTTGCTTCACACATGAGTCAGAGGAGAAATGCGATGGTCGAGAGACAATGACGAGGACTTTTGTACCAGAGGCATCCATCCCCATATCGAACCTTTCCTTCTCCGACTTCAACGAGGTCAAACACACAGATACACAGACCGACGTCGTGTAGGACCCTATTTGCATATTTTTTGTTAATTTCGTCTGTGATTGCCTGGTGAGGTGGGGCGCCAAAGTTGGCTGGCAAGACGGGTATCGTGTCCTAGGGATCATCGGTCGAGGTCGAGGTGAGAAGGAAAGAGATGTACCTTTATGATAGAAAGTGCAAACATAGTTTTAACTCATGGTTAGATCTGAGATATCCGGAGTTGGACGTTAACTTCAAGGGCTGTGGGGGTCATCACGTGACTCGGTCAGAAAAAAATTGGAAGCCCGTACCCCTCTAGTCTGGTGACATACCCCTCCTGAGCAGTGAGCAGGCCTTGATCAAACGTTGGTGGTTGACGTCTAGACGTTCTCTTTTACTTTTCATAAACACGATGACGATTCCATCAACGGCCACGACGAGCAGCTCTTCATCCTCCTCGAGTCTTCTCCCCGCAAAGTCATGGCAACATTTCGTCGCTGGCGGGTGAGCTGTCCCATCCTACATTGTCGAGAACCCCAACTCATGCACTCGAATTAGTCTCGGCGGAATGTGCGGTGCCATTGTTACTAGTCCGTTTGACGTCGTCAAGACGCGCCTCCAATCGAGTCTGTTCAGAGAAAAACATGTTTCAGTCGGCATAGTCGGCGGTGGAGTGGCTACTCTCCCGCATCCCTCCCGGGGTTTGCTGTGGAACTTCGTGGAGACTGGCCATATCGTTCGGTACGTACAGTCCTTCCTTCCTTGCAGCTCGTCTAGGCTCTAATTTGTATACCCTTTACTCCCTTTTTTATAACAGCGATATCTACCGCAACGAGTCTCCTCGTGCACTGTTCAAGGGTCTTGGTCCGACACTTGTTGGCGTCATTCCCGCACGTTCGATCAACTTTTTCACTTACGGCAACGGCAAGCAAGTCATTGCTAATCATTTCAACCATGGACAAGAAAACTCCTACGTCCATCTCTCTGCTGCCGCCATTGCAGGCATCATCACGAGCACTGCAACGAATCCTATCTGGGTCGTCAAAACGCGGTTGCAACTCACCGAGGAGCGGCGGCGCGTCGCTCCGAGCTCTGGATCCAACCCGGGAAGGTTATCGAGTGTAGCTCCAGACGCGACGAGGCGACCAGCGTCGAGAATCGTAGGCGGGAGTTATGCCATGATCAAGCAAATAGTCAGGGAAGAGGGCATTCGAGGATTTTACAAGGGCCTCAGCGCGAGCTATCTCGGTGTCACCGAAGGAACCATCCAGTGGGTCCTCTACGAGCGGCTGAAGCGGCTCTCTGTGGATACGCAAGGTCGGGGTGGTGCTGCGGAATGGTTCGGTATGCTCGGTAGTGCAGGGACGGCCAAGTGTGTTGCTAGCCTGATCACCTATCCTCACGAGGTGCGTCTCGAGTGACACATAGTTTCATCGTTTCTGTTCTGACGATGTTCTCCGACACAAAGGTACTGCGGACGCGCCTACGACAACCACGCGTCAATGGGGTGCTCAAGTACACCGGTCTTTTGCAGACTTTGCGGACTGTCATCGCAGAAGAGGGTGCACGGTCGTTATATGGAGGACTCTGCGCTCACCTCATGCGCGTCGTACCGAATGCGGCGGTCATGTACTCAATATACGAAGGAGTGCTCCGCTGGGGTTAAACTCCGGTCTCTCTTCACCCATGCTCATCTCCACCTTCATCGACATCTACGGGCCCTCCGCCATCACGTCACCATCTAGATTTATCTTTACGATAGTCACTAATACGATCCGTACTACGCGCTCCCTGACATCAGCACCCCACTCCACGTATGCTGTTTGCTTATTACGCTGTCATTATTGTCACCTCACACCTGTACTGTAGCCCACACTCACCGTTACCCACCATATCTACACCACTCTGACATCTGAGCGCTGCCAGTGGTCTGGCGTAGGGCCTGTCATCGTGTAGTACCCTCGACCACACGCCCAACCCGCAACACCACCTCGTCCATCCCCCACTGCCCCACAATGCTCATCCCCACGGGCCATCCATCCATCCCTAGCCCCGCGGGAACACTCAGTGCAGGCAACCCAGCGAGCGAGGCAGGGACAGTCATTACATCCTGCAAGTACTCGTCCATGCTCGACGTACCACACCCCTCCCCACCGCCGTCCTGTTTCCCTGCAAGACGCGGCGCGGTGCGGATCGCAGAAGGGTGGAGCAAAACGTCGACCCCATCGGCGGGTAGGGGGGGTTCCGGGTGAGCAAGGTGAACGCACGGATGGCGGAAGACTTTGTTAAAGTCGGCCTTGATGTACGCACGCACACGCTGGGCTTGCAAAAAATAGTTGTCGAACGCACTGCGCCACGGTCGGTCAGTTTCATTCTTCATTGCGTAAGTGTGCGGGGTGGCACTCACTCGGCGGTCAGGGCATACGTCCCTAACAGGATCCGTTTTTGTACCTCCCGACCGAACCCTGCAGAACGCGAGTGGGCATACACGCTGCTTGGTTTCGAGCGGGATGCTCCAGAGGGAGGCGGAACGCGAAGACCTGTCAGTGACAGCGATGCTCGACGTGCCATCATCGAAAGAAACAAAAAGCAGAACGAACCATACTGGATCCCGTCGAACCGAGCAAGATTACTAGACGCTTCAGCACTCGCGATAACGTAGTATGCGCTCAGGGCATACTGCGTTGCAGGGAGAGAGACAGGCCGGATGGACGCCCCAGCATCCTTGAGGCTTTTGATGACGGTGCGCAAAGAGCTGGTAATGCTGGGTTCTAATTCGAGAGGGAAGTACTCCTGTAAATTGCATGCAATGGGATCAGCGGGCCGGGAAGGGGATGGTGTATGACTACCTGAGGTATCCCGATCCTGAGGCCATCAAGCGTGTTGGCTCGAGTGCTGTAAAATGATTCCACGATCGAGCCTGCCCTCTGCCTGAGTTCAGGTGATGCAGCGGTTGGGTCGCGTGTATCATATACTGATACAACGTCTGGATATTACTCATGAGGGTAAGAACGTTCGACCAGAACTCGACACGCACCGAATACCTCTTTGACGGTATTGACAGACCTTGCAAGCACGCCCACACAGTCGAGGCTATCTGCGAACGAAACTACACCCCACCTAGGTTCCTTGAGTGCCTGTCACGAGAAAGTCATATACAAAGACATAGCTTTACCGACCTACTGATGAGACCGTACGAGGGCTTGAGCCCTACGACACCACAATACGAGGCGGGCAGCCTCACGGATCCACCTGTGTCGGTTCCCAAAGCGCTTGGAATTGCACGTCAAGATGACAGCGGTCTCGAGATATAGCGAGACTACACACGCGGCACACACTCCGGATGCAACACTTGCTGCGCTCCCACCTGAGCTACCACCCGCGGACCTGCGCTCGCGATCCGTCCACGGAACATCACGCGCGTTAGAGGCCTGAAATGGATTCACGACGGGGCCGTGAATAGAATTGACGTTGAGGGATCTGAGTAGACGTCTGTTCAGCCCGGGTCGGTAGTCGTGAGACGGGACATACCCCATGCCGAACTCGTCGCAGTTGGCTTTCCCAATGATTTGGGCACCCGCATCACGGAGGAGCTCCACGGCAGTCGCGTCGAACGGTGATGTATACTCTGTAATGACCATGATCGTCTGCCCCGCGCACGGAAAGAGGACGACGCACCAGCCAGCATGGCGGAAGAACACGTCGTTGGAAGGGAAGCGGTACAGATGTTATCCTTTATCGCTAGGGTCATTCCATTGAGTGCTCCGTCACGACGAGGTGTTTTGGAGACGTGAACGAGTGCGTTGACAGTGGTGTTTAGGTGTTGGATATCTTGAGTTGTGCAGACGACACGTCTTTGAGAGATGGCATGTGGAGCACCCCCGGGCGCCGTGTAACGCGATGGTCGTACACATATTTGACGACGCAATGGAGGACGCATCGGCGGAAAAAGTGTAGAATCCAGATGCGTGCTTCACCGCCACATGGAGACTCCGGTTGCGTTGTGTCTACGACACTATCCTGCCACGTATCATATGAAGGTGCCAGTGAGAGAACGAACGATGAACTTCAATGATTAATGATTTCAGTCACAGTTATAATTCTGCAGCCCAATGCAAGCTGCTTGTGAAAGATTATATGGTCGACTTGGACAAGATCGACGAGAAGTTCGGCCGGAGTACCGACAAGAATGATCCCCACAATTTGGCATATCTCGACATGAACTATGGAGTATATCCCTCGGGAGGCTTACAAGTACACGGCCTTTCGTTCTCCTGGAAGGTGAAGATCTCCAAGACATGCCAATGCCTCAGGGTGGCCCGAAACTTCTCGACGCCGTGACATACGTGTTGACGCCTGGCGTATGGAAGAAGGTCTGGTAGAAGATGCCAGGTGCGGTGTCCAAGCTTGAGTGGTTTCTGGTCGGATTTTTGTACTGTTCTCAGTGCTCACTGCCGGTTCTATCCTCATCCAAGAACATTCTTCTTCGCGCACCACGACCCCTAAGACTGCCGCCGAGCTTTGCCCGATATGAAGCGCTCTGCCGCGTTCTCAACCTCGATCCCGCGTCACCCCCGAGTGACCCTCCGTGACCCATCACTCGTTCTCGCCACCACGCTCCTACACTTCATCGAGACCGACAAAGTCAGTGTCGAGAACGTGGCATACCGAGGATGCCTCGCCGATAACTTGATAGCGCCCCTGCAATATCGCACGTAGTCTCCGTGAAACGGGCCCGACGGGCATCGCAATCGGGGATCTCTCCGAGGAATGGTACCTCTACGCGATCGCGCACCATTCAGGGACCACGCGACATCTTCCCAAATTTCTTGCGGTACTACCCGCTCGATCGTGGAGCGTCTTGTGGAGAAGTACAGGACGCTCTCGGACGGTGCGAGCGACGAAGAGGCGGAAAGGTTGGTGGGGGTGATATTAAGCGATGGGCAGGTCCACGTACCTGAGCGGAGGGGACTTTTACAAGGCAGATTTCTCAGTAGTGAGGTTCGAGATCAGGTGGACGCCTGAGCAGGTGAGACTAAAAGATGAGGCGAGGGGGCGGATAGCTGTTTCTGGGCGCTTCGTGCCCTGAGCTTGACTGCTCCACAGAAAGATGTGACAGTTGCCTGGCTGGACACCATTGACAACGAGTTTACGATTCTTGAACGCGAGGAATAACTGACGCAACCGCTCAATCAAGCGCTCACCCTGAGGGAAGACTAGACAATCGCATGGAGGTGGGATAAGCTCATGGATATCGATATCGTCAAAGTCCTGAACTCGGGACACGCGGACAGGAACGTCAAGAGCATTGCTATAATTATGAATAAGATAGCTATACCTCAGTGTCATGTAAACGATTGATAAATGCCAGAATCCGGGAAGTTGAACAGACCTAACCAAAGAAATTACTTCCAAAGTGCCCCGTCCCTGTACATGAGTGACTAGAGTAGATAGAGAGAAAACGAGTGGGTGGGGGTGATGATGTATCACGATGTGTGCAATGTAAGTGCTTCGTGTCCTGAGTTGTGCGCGATGAGAGGGTGGTCTAGAACATCACACTGAATCCAAGTGCAGCGAGCCCAAGCGCGAGCCCAGTCTGAAAGAGGATGTTTGAAACGGAGAGCGTCGCCGCCGCACCATTCGTTCCTGCGGTAGAAGCAGTGCTAGGCGTCGCAACGCCAGTGGTGATGTAGACGGCGGTCGAAGTAGAAGTGCCCGAGGGAGATGTAGACAGCAAAGGTGATCCGGGGGTGATCGATGGCATGGAAGAAGCAGTAGGAGGGACGACGAGAGTCCCGTCAGTGCTTGAGGTCGCAACCGAGGCCCCAGAATCGGAAGGACCGGCAGAAGACCCGCTGCCCAAGGAACCGGTTCCCCATGGGATGTTCATGCCGTCTGGTTGGGTAGACTGGGAAGGGGGAACGATGTTACTGGCAGAATCTGTGATCCCGAAACGCCCGGTCCAAGTCTTGTTCGAGGTGGATAGTGACGTGAACTGATAAAAGTAAATGGAGGAATGAGGGGTAACCTATGGAGTTGAACGGTGAGCATGATTATCAGATAATCAGGGTCAGAAACGAGCGGTGCCACTGACCTGTGGGCATGTGAATGAAAAAGTGTTCTTGCTCGGGTTGGTTCCGTCGACGGTCCCAACGGCTATATAATCGACGGGTAGCATTCACTAAAACAAGCCATTGCAAGAAGTGATTCGACGTACCGGTCAAGAAAACCATGTCGTAGTTATTACCCGTCATGAGGTCAATCTTCATGGTCTTCCAAACACCCGTGGGGTCGACATCCCAACCGATCGTACAGGATTTCCCTTGAATGAAAACATCGCCCGGACCGGGGTTGTTAGGGTTGGGGTCGGCACGGACATGAAGGGCAGCGGCAGCGAGAAGGGCCAAAATGGGCGTGACCGCGGCGAACATTTTCTGTTACGGTAACGGTACCTCGAAACGGGGAGCGTGCCTAAAAAAAGCAACAAGTGTCGATTGTTAGCCTATCATGGAAGTTGACGTAGTTGAGTCTCAACGAGGACGCACTTTGCAAGGAACGAAGACAAGGAATGACAGGAAGGGTGGGTGGTACAAATCCGCTAGCCGTGTTTTTTTAGTTTATGTAGGGCAATGCCACTGGGCCTGAAACAATTTAGCCTGAGACCGTCCCAGTGACAGACTGACAATTGAGTTTCTGTTTCGTCCAGTTCCATTTCCGACGGGTAAAGTGCCTCCAGCTCTAAGTAATCTAGTCTTCGGAAGCGCTGCCATCAAGTGCCCAGAAGGCTGGATGCAACACATGCACCACGATACAAACAAGGGTATGGATGTCTTAGCGGGTGAGTTAATTACTCCGGACGTTGATGCTGCCGTGTAGACATGAGATCAACCAAGACCAGTCTCAGCGAGCGGGGGGATTGAGGAATACTAAGTATAGTGTATTTATTGACTACCCGTCGTAGTGCGCAAATGTCACGGATCAGGAACTTGCGTAAAATGAATGTTTCATACAACTGACGTTCCTGATCCGATCATCTTTATTTTCATCCATCATACGCATGTATCTGCGAGACAGCGAGGCAAACATGAGGATATAAAGCAGACACTGGAGGGAACTCACCTCGGTGGCCAAGTGAGTCCACTCTACCAAAGCCCTCGCATATTCATCCTTCCCCTCATCTAAGGGCCTATCCGGTGTCCAAAGCATAAAGGAAGCGAACGTTGATGAAGGCATCAAATTTCTCGCTAGGGGTGGTGGATCAACGTCTGAGTCTGGACAGCAGTCTCCATCATCTCCTCCCTCGGGTTCATCCGCAGTGTAGTCCACTGTCGCACGTTTCGACCGAAGCGTCGCCGCACGGGTTTTGGACTTTGGTTTGACTTTCTGTGACGAGGACTTCGGAGCCGCTTCCGCATCCTCCTTGCCTTTTCCCTTTGAGTCTGACGGTGCTCGTAAGACGAGCCCACCATATCCATTCGGGATATCCACTGCCTGTCCATACATCTGCCTCCCCCGAAACGCAGCTATAAAACGTTCAACATTTCTTGACCCTGTGGTGTGCACGCGGGCTGATCTGGACGAGTTGTCGAGCGGTACAGCATCCAAGGCAGGCTGCGTTTCCGAGTCCATTCCCATAGTAGCATCCATCGCTTGGTCGACCTGATGGATCACTCCGATGGAAGATCTAGTCTTTGACAATGACTCATCTCCGCACTCGCCTTCGTGGGCAAAACTCCCGACGGAAGGGGTAGATGGTACTGCTGTGAGACTGCTTTTTGTCTCGTTCAGTATTGAGGTCGACGACGAGCTTGCAACCAAGGTGGTAGAACTTGAAGACCGTGTAGACAGGACAGCCAGCGAAGGGGGCGCAGGTCTGGGACGGAAGTAGCGGGAAACGGGGGCGGGTCCGGTGTAGGATATGCAAAAGGGCATCAAGAAGGGCGTACAGGACGGGAGGAGTCCTGCATCAACTGGCACTCTAGCAATTTCGAGCGACATCGCGGACAAGTGAAAAGACGCGTTCATCACGTGTACCGTGTCGTACGCCGTGGCCGCACAGCCACACATAGGTAGCAGAAATGACTTTTCCAAAACCACAAACACGGGCCAAGATACGTAAAGAGTATTTAAATCAAAAACCCAAGGCACTCGACATACGACTTACGATAATTTCATGTACCGCCGGAGTCAAGTGTAGATCATCCCGCCAAATACCTCGACCTACCACGTCCTTTGCATTCTCAGCAAAGCCTTGTGCACCCGGGTTGTCAAGGATCCCAGAAAGGACCTTATTAGAGGAAAATACCTGCATCGTGGCCTGTGTGTTGTTGGAAACGAAATCGGAGGCATGGGTTACGAGCGATTCGTTCCATGCATCGATGCGGCTCGCGAGATCTGTGGCGATTCCAGCCGCTGGTCCACAACCATGTGAGAACCAACGCCTTCAGTCACGGTGTATATATATGAAGACTTGCCTGCGGGAGATCGATCGGTCGGAGGAACATCTATGAGGATGAAATTCCGCGCAGCAGCACCGATGTACAATCGGTGAATGCCATCAAAGAGGGCCTCAACTAGGGAAGATAAATCTTCCCCTGGGATCCCTCCGCAATCGTTGATACCAAGAAAGAGAACTGTTCACAAAAAAAACTTGATTACATCTCGTGTTTCTGGTACGGGCCTTACCAAAGGTAGCTTCTCCAGACTCTATTCCCCTGGAGAATTGGTCGAAAAACCGAGCCAGCTGACCATCAAGATCATATTCCACAGTTGCCCCAGGGAAAGCAAAGTTATTCACGACGGCGGCGGTGGAGCGTGAGGAAACCGAGGAAGCTAAGAAATCTACCTGAACCCAAGTTTAGAACCCGAGAATGTGTACTTTGATAATGACTCGTTCCTACCCAGATAGTATCATCATCTGAGTCATCGATATCATGTGGATCGTCTTCGTCTGTCTCCCGTGATCCACTCAGCCTGGAGCTGTATGAATCGCCGCTGCAAGCAACGTCCGTACCCAAACCAACGTGAACGCAGGGCTGGAGCGCTGATGATCGTTACGTACAACACGAAGAGATTCTTCAGTGAACTATGCCCATGCCAGTGAATTCCTATCTGCGTAAACGTGAGGTATGCTGGACAACCGCGGTCTGCCAATAAGGATACATTAAATGTGGGGAGGGAGGTGAAATGATCCGCGCGGGATTCATCACCGGCAAGGTGTGGGTCGGTACCAGCAGTACCTTCATGTTGGGATGGTCGAAGGTCCTGGTTATACATTGTAGATGATTTTGCGCGTTCCGCGACTCGTTCCTTGTTTGCGGTTTCTTTTTGTCCAAATCGGGATTCGATTACCCCTGGCCGATACAAATGGGTACAAGGGATGGTATCGGTTCTATTCCCGTCCGAAGCACACCCTGACAATGTCTCGGGGATGTGCCTGTTGGGATGGTACAAAACGTATGTATGCGCTTATGAAGGGTCCTCAGACTGCTCGTAAATCGCGGTCGCCCCGTGCACAGTCGAAAGCTGTATCTCGTTATGTGGCATGATGCCGAGATCTGTTGTAAATTCTGGTATGGACTCTCTTGGCTGAGCTGCCATTTGCATGTTCAAGATTATTCGAGGGGTCTGTTCGTTTGACATAAGTTGCTATGGCCCATATTGCATCGAAGAATAAGGCGGCCACGTACTAGAATGGAGGATGCCATCGGCATCCACCTACAATGGGAATTAAATTATAGGTAAGCCATAACGAGCCGATGTAATCCACCAAGACGCTTACGGCAGAAAAACATTGATGATGGCCTGATTGAATAGAGAGTAGAGAGCGGAGATCAACATTAAGCCTGGCAGGAACACGAATCATCACAGTATCGCAGAAAGGATGCACTAGACCTACCAGTCACAACGCCAAACACGAGCATTCCATCTCGGACTACAATGGTGGCAATCTTGCTGCGCCTAGCGGCAGGCTGCATGAGGGTTTTTCCACGATATGTGAGAGATAATAAAACGGTCTGCGAGGCCAATATGCCGAACCCTAAACATGTAGCTGTCGTCGGCGTGTGAAGTACTATGCAGTTACCATCAACAGTAAATTTTGGAAGTGAGATTGCCGGGCCGATGATCGACATAAGGATCTCGAAAAATACAATAGCGAGTGCGGTTGTGATGTATCGACGATGTCGCTGGTATACTGCCCAGACTAACAGCGTAGATTCAACGGAACTCAGAATTTAAAATAGATAGTTCATTGACTTACTTCGAAGGATCAGAATTGTATCAAGGCACAATTGCAAGAACAGAAAGGTAGTAGTTTCAAAGATAAAGTAAACGTTGCAAGTTGACACTGGGACGGGAGAATATGCTGCGAGGAAGGCGATCCAGATTTGAATACCACTGAAAAGAGGAATCAATATGCAGCAAAGTTTCGGGATATAACAAGCCAGACATTTGATTCAGCAATCCAAACCACTTTGAGAAGAGGTATATCCACTTGACATGTGTTCGGCCTGGTTTTCTAACCAAGCAGGTGTGAATGTTAGACCCTTCGTTGACTCTATGATGACTCACGACCATATGTGATCGACCTCATCATCGAGGGTGAGAAGAGCATCCCAAACGACCAACGCCAGGGCAGCTCCTTTACGAGAATCAGTCCAGTCCAAGTGCAGACTCTACCATCATAGAAAAGGGCTCACCACAGGAAAAGACGGAGATTTGATATATGTTTGGGTCTTCTGCTGGACCCGAAACCAGTAATTCGTGTTGCTGGCCCACAAGCATGATGTTGTCGCGGTTTGGAGGTAAGCAATGGTCCTCTGATCATCCAATTATGTGCTCGTGAAATAACCTCGAATCTAAAGAATAGCCCGGGGAGAAGACGTGCGTGCCAGGAGCGCAGAGAGAGGAGAGGATAAAGGGTGTGGGTCCTCAGGACGACTGGTCCATTTATGTCCCCTCCGTGACGTACTTCAGCAATGGGGTTGATCAGGGTTAATCGTAGTGTTAAGGGGGAAGATTACCAGTCCAGGCATTCACCACGTGAACATATTGCGAGGGCTGCGATCAATTTGAGTCCTGTGGCATATTGCGGCAAATTATACTTGTAAGTTGTGACATGTCGATGTCCCATCATATTATTCATACATCATCCCTTGATGGCATCCCCTTATCGTGACCGTGAATGATGAGAGCGAGAAAATTGTCCTCCATTGACCGCACAAGACACTGGCAGTCCTGAGCTGCCAAATGTTATGATAATGTGCGCAACTGTTGCGAAATGAACCGGAGCTTCGTCATGCAAGAAAGAGTAAGTGGCGCAACGACACAGGATGCGACTCGAAGCAACCCTGACCAGAACTGTTTCAAACTCGGAGGCGCCAGATTATTCATCCAATGTTGTGGACGACTCGGACACGATAATCGGACGTAGGGTTCACCACTGATCCGGGCACACGTAACCCTGCCACATGTCCTGCCGAACAGGCTGTTTCGAAAGGTTTTTGTATCACCACCTACATCCATCTTCAACCTTCGGTATCAAGACTATAAAGACTGCCGAATACATCGCAAGGATATTACTAGTATCATTACTTTGTGTACGCTTGCTGTTATACAAATGTATGTGCCATCTATTATACCAACAAGCAAACGTTCGGAAAAAAAGGATGTATGCTTCACATCCGACGAGTCGATCCGAGTCGTGTCCCTGCGATTGTCAATGAAAAAAGAAAACATCAATGCCTTCGAACAACAGCAATCTGGAAGTCCCATCCTCCAACGATATACTTGACCTCTACCAGTCTGCGGATCTCACGCCATCCAGTGCTCACCTCCTCTGCATCCTTGATATCTGTCACAACGTAAATAAAGTCGGCAGGAGATAAGAGGGACCGGAGTAGAGACCCAATCAAGAACGCGATGAGTGCTACGACGAGAATGATTGATAATGGGTACATCTTGGGAGGTGGCGCCGTCGGCACAGTTGTTATTATGGTTGCCGTCAGCGTGGCCGCGGGTTCGCGTGTTTCAGCTTCAGCTTCAGCAAGATCCCCAGGCACGTTCGGGAGGGTGCTAGACGACCGACGGGATGATGTAAGAGACGGTGGTCGATGGCTTTTGCTAGGCATGGTCCAGCGCGTGAGAGGATTTGGATAAGCGTTCAAGAAACCCAGTAGACCCCCTGGCGTGGCAGTAGGAACAGGTGTTTGTGCGGCGCTTCCGTTCTCGGGAGAGTCCTGTCGCGATAAATAATAAATATTGACTATCACCGAGGATTCCGGTTACATCCCCTGGGAATATACTTACCAGGGCAGACGATCTATCAGCAGCCTCTTGCTGCGGGCTACTCTCCTCTTGAGTTTTGGGACCATCGTTCACATCAACGGCTGGTACGATCGCGGCGTCATCTAACATATGGTCCGCACGTCCAAGTGGCACCTTGAGCTCATCAGGGAACACGTCTTCGTCGTCAGCGGACCTGATGGAGAAGCGCAGTTGCACATTAGTGCACAAAGGCCAAAAACAGCGTAATCGGACTCAGCGCTCACCTTTGTAAAAGAAGCATCCTCGACACCCTGTCATCCTGCAGCTCATCGCGTCCAAGGGCAGTCAGAGACTCCTTCTCGCTGGCAACCCCAATTACAACACCTTCTACCCTCGCGGTCAAGTCGCCGCCGTTCTTCGTACCATTCACGTTCACCGCCGTCTTGCCATCCCCACTGACACCAACAAATGGTCGAATAACTACCTGCACGATGAACCCCTTCTCTTGTAAATCCAGGTACCACTGCGGCTTTGGTAAAGCGCCACGCGTCTCGCCAGTCAAAGGATCTTGGACGGTGGATATCTGATACTGCGCGGTGGGTAGCATCAACCTTAGAAGGTGGCGCGGAGGTCGGTCTGCGTTCAGTCCTGATGAGTGCAGAGGCGATGCGGGAACAGTGTATATACTTGTCGAGATCGGAAGGGTACTTGCGTTCGTGGTAGGTACGGAGCCTGTATTAGACGACGGTGAGAGCGAGATGGGTTTTGTTCCCTCCCGCACGGTCGATGTAATTGCTACATCATATCCCTCCGGATAGAGCTTCGTGTCGACTACCACCTCGGCGGCGATGAGATCCGTAGAGTGTTTGAGCTCGCCTTTGACGGTGAACGCAGAAGATGAAGGTTTGATCCTCTCGCTAGACGAGGAACGCATGGACCCGGAGGATATTCTGCGGTCGTTGGACGTTGGTGGCGACGAAGAGAGCTCCGCGCGGCTCGAGGGTCGTACGTCGGGTGCGCTGCCTGGCGAGTTGACTGCAGCCTTGTTCGCCTTTGGGATTGCTTCATCAGCCTTGGTAGTACTGGGACTGGTGCTCAGGCCGCCTGTCGACATCGTCAAGAGGACTGAGCCGGTATACGCCTTCTCAGTAGGGTCGTATTGACTTGCAATCAGTGTCCTCTGCTCATCCCTCCTCTTTACCTTCCACGTTGCTGACGGCCCGCCGAGCCCAACGGGCACGGCTGCTTCCACAGTTGCACCCGAAACCTTGTGCTCTGATAAGACCAACCCAGCTGGAAGCCTCACCAGGGGCAGCGGCGACGTCCCCTTGATGTATGCCTCTACATTACCCACGGCCCTCGCTAACCCCGCATTCATCATCGAGTTAACAGTCACCGGAATACTTCCAGCATGATCTACCGCGACAACTCTCGTCACCCTCGTCGAAGGGATTGTGTAGTTCTCTTTCGTGTACGGATCAAGCGTCTCGAGGACCCACCCGTCAATGAACACACGCCCGAGGGGATACGCATAAGGGTTGTACTTCACTGGACTGAACAACGCCGCAGAATCGGGATGGAAAGAGGCAGTGACGCAGAAGAGGACGATGCGCGTATCTTGCGATGATCCTGATTCATTTGCTGGGCTCCCAACGCCGACTTCCCTATCCAAGCCCGCTGGCTGTGGGAGCCTCGATCTTGCCAACATGGATGCGACCAGGAATCCTCTATCTCGAAACGGAAACCCGCCCTTCGAAGTAACGAACGCCGTATGGCATTTCGCTCCGAATTGCTCCAGGACCATCGCAGATGCGAACCTGTCATCCCACGTTTTGCGGCATTCGTAAGAAGTAACGATAGACGAGACTTCTTCGGCTGATACACCCTCGATGACCTTTTCGCCCTTGTAGACGGATGTGAGAGAGAAAATCTCGGGGAAGAGTTTGCGTTTGACCGAAAATCCTTTATCGCTGACAAGCGTCCATCCCTCTTCGGGTCGTGTCTGAAGCTCTCGGAGCCAGTGTAATGCTTCAGCGACATGTTGCATGGGTAGTTTGGATGCCGATGGAGCAACAGCCTCAGTAGTCGCACTACCGCTAGCGGGAGAGATCGCAGCGACCGCACTTTGTGTCGTGCTCGTCGCCTGCTCCACGGCGCTCGACCAAAAGGTGGCCAACGGACTGGAGAACTTGGGAGCTGACAGCCACGAAGAAGCACCAGCTGAACTCGACGCTTTGGGATCTGGAGGCTCGGGGGTTGAAGGCTTCGAGGACTCAGCACTGCTAGTTGCGGCTGTGTTCTCAAGATTTGCATCAGGCATTGCTGCACCGTCTGCGTCCCACTCGGCACGTCGACGGCGTATGGCCCTGATCACCGGGGGCTGATCAAGGGGGACTCGGGCAGGTTTGACACGCTTCCGTTTGCTGAGCGCCTTGATCTCAGTCTCCGGGAGCTCTTCCACGTCCACAGTCATGCGTGCTCCGTTGACCATCACTACCCCCTTGTCTCTAGCCGAACTCATCGGGCCGCGTCGCACGATCGCCAGCAAACGCTCGTCGGATGAAAACAAGGCGTCGTGGGTAAAGGTTAGCCAGAGCCCTCCACCAAGTGATGAGAGGCGATGTCGTCGGAGGGCAGTCACGGATTGAGGGGGTGGGTCGACGACAATATCGAGGGATGACGCCCAGGCGTCCAAGTCGCATCGTATTTCACACTCGATAGTGTGAATATCTGTTGTTGTCGTAGTTGCCGCGGAGCCGTTCGAAGTCGTGCCTTCTTCCCCACTCGCGCGCGCGTCAGCAGCTGCACCTGCCATGGACCCGCTGGCCCCATTGACCCCATTCAAACCACCTCTCCTCCCCTCTGAGCTTTCATAAGCGACCCTGAACAAGCCCTTCTCGTGATCGTACCGCATCTCGAGTGCCCTGGCCCCAGCCAACCTCGTCACAACAGGCGGCCCCCCACATTTGATCACGAAGTCACCGACCCCTGCAACAGCACCCACCATTTGTGCTGGGATCGTGCTTGCCTTGTTGCTCCATCCTTTGGGGTCGGACTGTTCGAGTAAAGTGAGTTGAGTCGTGGATGGCGACAGGGCCTCAATGGCCCAGCCCTGCAAGTCCACTTGAGCCCTGATAAAGGAGGGGTCTAGGGGTGGAAGGGAAGGGAAGACGTAGGGGTCGTCAGCGGAGAACAAAAAAACATGGATCGTCGTGGGCGACTTGTAAACGGTCTTGAGAAGGACGGTATCTCGCCCGCTGTCAGATATCAGTCGTATCAGCCACCGGTATAACGTTCGAAGGAAAGATGAAATTTGAACATACAAAACAGGCCACGCGGGTTTCGTTTTGAAATGCCAGAGCTCAGTGAGTTCGTTAACATCCTCGAGAAGAATCGCATCATCGTATTGTTTGTCCCAGAATGCACGTGCTCCCGGGGATACGAGTGCGCCATAAAGATCCCAGAGTCCCAATCCCACAAAGGTTGCCTCAGCACGATACACCACAAGCGTCGGGTCGATTGAATCAAGTTGGGTTACCGATACGCCCCTTGCTTCCGTGGCTGTATCCACACGTCATTTCAAGTCTGCGTAGGGTGAACGGCACGAAACTCACTTCTTTTCCATTTGGCCTCCGGTTCCTGCAATAGCGACGAGAAATATATATAACTTCGCTTCACCCGTGACAGGATGGATTTTTCCGCAGCTGCTGATCTCTCCCCGACTTCTTTCACCAGATGCGGCCTTGTTGGAGACCCTCCGCTCCCAATAGTCACCACTGAGCTCACAGAAGACGACGTTTGAAAGCTTGCATCAGCTACGCTTGATGCATCTTGTAAGAGCTGTTGCTGAGCCGAGAACGCGGAGCCGGGATCACGTTCTTCAACTACTTGAATAGTTTGTGGGAAACCATTGAGTCTAATCCCACTTGAAGGACCGGAAAGCTCGAGGACGACACGAACTTTGAGGATAGAATGCGCATCAGGGAGTGAAGAGTGCATGATGCAAAACACGGTTAATTCAAGCGGCTTAAACATACCCCCCGGAGTAGGAGGCGGGGGCTTGCCACGTATAGCTGTTGCTGTCCAAGGGAGCTTCTCGACCCTCTCTGACGATGCCTTGGTGGTAACTTGAACGTCCCAGCCTTCGGAAGCAGGGAGAAGAAATTCGATCGAGTGAGTTAGTCTTCTGTGCTCACGGAGTTCGTCGAGATTGTGGATGCTATTGCTCTCCTCGCCACCGTCCTCTTCGAGGTGTACCAGATACTCGACCGTCAACGCCTGTCTATCGAGCTGAAACCTGACCCTCTCGACACCGACTCCATATCCATAACCAGCTAATATCGGAACTTTCGATCCGCGCTTTTTGACATTCTTGTACAAGCCCAAGATCATGGTACAGAGCTGTTGACAGGCAGTGGCTGTGGAACCGAAATTCCATACGGCGCGAAGGTCGTGTTGCCAGTAACATGATATTCGGAGGCGTGGAAGAACACTCGGAAGGCGTTTTCTGAGCGCGTCGGATGGAGAGGGGGATATTGCAGAGGAGGGTTGGATGTATTGGATACACCAGGCAAATACTAATTCGAACGTGGAAGGTGTTAGGCCAAGTGACGACTCGAGTAGGAGGACATACGTTCAACGCGTGATCTGACGTAAGGTGGAGAAGGTCTGACATATGCAGGTTCGTCGACGGAACGGGGTAAGGAAGTTGTGACATCTATGATCGTCGAAGCATCCTGGTGCAGCCTAGAAATCGTAACCGCGTCTCTTGGACTTTTTCAAGTATTAAGTGCCCATGTGCGGAAACGAACTAGACAGAACGCGCACTTAGCTGGCCATCCTAGCGTAAATTGAGTCTTAGATATTCTTGTTCTATGGTCAAACATCTCAACGAGGTGGGCGCCTTCGACTGCAGGGTCCCACTCCTGCCTGAGCTCCGGAGTCGTGATGACGGCTTTCCAGGCATCGAGAAGGGCCGATTCATCTGTAGCAGGCACGTCGAGAACCGCTCGATACACGTTCTCGCCAGACTTTGTCGTCTTGCGGTGGACGACAACGTCCGTGAGCTCGGGGCTGGACGATACCCTGGACTTTCCCTTTGGTGGTGTCGGGGTGTCGGAGGCAAGAGAGACATGTTTCCAATCACCCGAGTTGTACGAAGTGAGTAGTTGGCGAAAGTTGTTCTCTGCGGCACCGAGTGCATCAGACCACGCTTGACGGAGCCTGTGGCAACATTGATGACTGTGTCCCAGTCACAGATGAGGACGGGAAAGTGAAACACACACCTTGTACCGTCTGACATGACTTGTCCTGCGATGGCACCACTTTACACTAGTACTTGACTCAACAAGCAATGAGGGGAGTAAACCACGTGGCTCCATGATTCCTAATTAGGAATCTCGCGCCAGTTCGGGAATCGGCTCGGCATCCGAGCTTTTGCAATCACGGTCATGACCATCGAGCCAAGTGATGCTGATCACGGAACACGTACACCAACTCCAATCCGCAGGTATGTCTATAATATGATCTGAAACGAGCGGCGCTCACTTCCTGCCAGTGACCGAATCCTGAGCGTACAATCACATGTTGCGTTTGGATATGCGGGTGGAAAGGCAGCGGTATTTCCCCTCCAATGCATGGGGTACGACGTAGATGTAAGCGCACAATGTGTGCTTGGTGATTAAACACAACCTCCTAATACCCTGCTAACCCGCCTCGCAGGTCGTAAATACAGTTAATTTTTCCAATCATACTGGTGAGTACATTGGACAGATCGAGCCTCAACACCAGTGTTTGATCTCATGTACAGGCTATGGTCGATTTGGGGGTACCAAAACGAACGCAGAGGAACTCACTCGTATTTTTGACTCGATGCAGCAATCCGGTGTGCTCGTACCCGACCGTCTTCTTACAGGGTACATCCCTACTGCAAAGTCACTGGGCTCAGTTCACGCGCTTGTCGAGAAGCTCAAAATTTCCAATCCAAACCTTATATACCTCCTTGATCGTGAGTAGTACCCGTCTCGTTATTCCGCCCTTGGACTGGCCCAAAAATTTCAGCCGTACTTGGCGACTCCGGAAGACTTTATGTGTCAGAGGATTGCATATCAGCATACCGTCAAATGCTCCCATCGGCAACCATCATCACTCCGAACTGGTTCGAGGTTGAGTATGTCTTTTATTCCCAGCTCCACCAAAAACTGATGGTGGCCAACCTGTCAGAGTGCTCACCGAGGTGTCCCTCACTGATCTTTCTTCACTGCGTGCTGCTCTACGAAAGTTGCACGACATATACAATGTTCCCAATGTAGTCATCTCTTCCATCCCGTTGACCAAACTCTCTACGTCACTCCCACCTTACCTCCTTCCACCCACGCAACCAAGAGACGGGTCGATACTTGAAGAGCAATCGTACCTCGTGTGCATAACATCTTCGGTCAATGACAAGGATAATCTTGAAGGAGGGCCATTATCGACTGTCTACGCCGGTTGTGTTGAGCTCATACCAGGTTACTTCTCTGGTGTTGGGGATCTTTTTTCAGCTCTTCTCCTAGGACATTATAATACCTCTCAAAGTAGCGCCTCTCCACCCTTTTCAACTCCTTCAAAGTCATATCCGCCTCTCGCCCTTGCAGCCTCTCACTCTCTTTCCAGAACACATGCCATTCTCACTCTCACACACGAGTCTGCGTCGACCTTATCCGTCCCTTCAACGGACGACGAGCTAGACACTCGCGAACCTGAACGAATAAATAGGAGAATGAAGGGCAGGGAGCTGAGGATTATTCAGGGACAGGATGTGTTCCGGCGCAAGGAGTGGGATGGAGTCGCAAAGATGCGGGTGTGGGACGGGTTCTGGAACGACTCGAGTTGTCTACTAGTATAGACAAAACTTCAAAGTCGAAGGATTGAAAATGCGGCCTACTAGCAGAGTTTTGTGGCCGGCTATCGCGGAAAGTGTTTATCCCTGCTCCCGTCAGTGCTCCGTAATCCGTGCATGCCGCAGCAGCAGTGACCAATTTTGTCGGCGTAAACCTTCAAGTTGCACATGGAACAGGAGTTCATGTAGCCGTTTATGACTCGCCTTCCAATCAGAATCCGTAGTCTAGCGAGCAGACCAGCCTGAGGCTGAGGGAAACCGTCCGGGGTGACGCTGGCGATAACGGTCTAGCTACATGTACCCATTTAATGCCGCAGCTACTAATCTGATTTACAGAGCTCCCTACCAGCTCCCGAGTCTACCCCCATATGAATCCGCCATTCTGACTTGCTCTCCCCCGAACGCATCTAGATGGTCTTTTTCGATGGCGTTCTCTCGCGTTAGGACCGGAACTGAATAAATTGGCTAAGTACTATGCCCTTTTCAAAAAGTCCACGAATTGAATTTTCCGAACCGTCCGAGCCGCCCGAAAGTTTTGTGCAAACTTTCAGTGGTTTCAGTCACTCTTTGTGCTCCTTTCGTCAGAAACAACTCGCAGTGAGTCCATGGCTCCACTTCAAGTTATCCTCTCTAAACTTAAATACAGTTCTGCTTCTGTTACGCGCATGGGCGTTCTGGAAGTGCAGCTATCGTGTTGTCATTTCCTTGGTGTCTGTCTATGTTCTCTACGTGTTGGCGATCAGCGGGTATGGATCCTACATTCTGCTTAATTATGGTGCTTGTACGTAACGTGACCAGTTCTGGAGAGGCCCGCAGCTGAATATTTGCATCAGACTTTGACTTCCCGTTTCTGGACGAGACCGGAGCCTGCATAGTCATTGCAGCTGGTAGGTCGCTGCATCATCTTCATTCAATTATAGTCATGATTGTCCTACCCATCTGTCTTGCAGGCGCGGCGGTGGTAAGTTCGTTGTTCTGCTACCGACTTAAGCGATTTACCATCTGAGATTGCTCTCCTCGCTCACAGTGGCCACTAGGTTTGATATTGTGAATCAATCGTGGATAAATTGCCGTATACAACGCTAATGAGTAGTGCAGATTCTTGCTTGATACTGGCCTGTTCGCTGTGATAGCGTATTACCTTTACAAGCTCTGCAGAGGGTCGAAACAGCTCCAGCATTCACCACTGCTTCGTCTTCTGGTGCGAGATGGTAAGCACATTTGATCACTTGTTCGACTTAATGCAAACATCATTTTGTTGTCCAGCTGTGTTATTTTACATCGTTGAGTAACCTCGAGCTTTGTTCCAGATGCTGAAGATGTTGCCAAGGAAACGCATGCGCCATGCCAATGTCTTGAAGGACAAAGATGAGCCCGGTACCACGACACCGGCCCCGAAGACCACGCCCAGCATGAATGCATTGGGTGGCAAGACACGGGCTAAGGCGGCAGATTATGATGTCGGGACGCGGAGCATCATCCAGACGGCCATCGAAATATACTGTGCGTTGTTATTGTCCAATGACCCATACGCGCCGCACTCCAAGGAGGTCGAATGGGCCAAGACGGCATGGGGCCTTGCCTGTCGCCACCACGAGGGGGACCAACCATATGACGCAACTTTGCTGAAACTGGTGAGTCTGTGCATCTGTTATGAATTGCAGCCTCGTGCAAGGTGTTTACGTTTCGGTTGCAGATCACTACTCGGACCACACACTTACGGGGCCAGTTCAAGTCGAGGGCCCGTTCGGTCATTGCTAGCGTGTATGGATTTAAGACCGGAGCCGATGACAGTGCGATTGAGAAAAATCGTGCGCTCTTCCTTGAGTTGAAAGAGGACTCGTCCTTCATCTTCTTTGTAAGTTTAACTCACTCAGGCACTGTGCATGGTTAACATGATGATTGCGAGAAGGCACGCGGGCTGTCTCTTGACGAACATAAAGGAATCTATATGACGCCCGCCATCCAGCAAGTGATCAACGACGTGCTATTTAAGAACAAAGGAGATGATGCGATACGGTGGGCAAAATATTACAATCCTTTCCCTGTTGTGGGCTTCGCCCTTGCTATCACGGCGGTAGGCATCAACTTATGTGTGGGCCATTTTACTCACGACACAGCCCAGATCGAGTGTGCAATTAATGAATGGGAATCTGGTGTTCGAGAAATGATTGTATTCAAAGAACACGAATACTCCTCTGTGTTCAGGAGCCACCTTGCTTCCCTCGAGGAATTCAAGACTGTGACCATGTCAATCAACCTACTTGCGAAGACGCTACAGCAGGTGTATAACAATGGATGGTGAGTGCATTATAGTCGTGTTTGGACTGACTGACGCTGGCGTGATCAGTGCGCATGCGGGGGTTGCAATCCCTAATGCAGAAATGAAGGAACCGAAGAGAGCTATCCCTAAGCGTGCCTTTGTGAATGCCATGCACGAGTTCGTGTGCGCCGAAGGCTCTGCAGATCAGTGTGTCGACACGGACCCAGAGGATGACTCGGAGGGTGATGAACCTGAATCCAACGACGTGGCCACAGGAAATGCAGAGGCAGATGGAGTGGAGTACTCAGACTTGGATCCCGGTGAGGAAACTGAGGTCGAGCAAGCTGACGAGCTGGATGATGAGTGAGCAGGTGTGGTTTTTGATAGCATAGACCCAACAATATAGAGTTTCCCTGTTGTGACATTCTCAACGATGTTGAATGCAGTATGGACAATATTTCAACTACATTGTTCAATATACCATCAGTAGACTCAGTAGTCCGAATATGAGAAGCCTACTGCAAGAAATGACTATATGATGTGTGGCCTATACAATAGATATGATGTGCTACATCGGGTTATGTAGTCACAGCAATGGACACAGGACATACATCCACTCATTGCTACTGTAGCATATATAGATATTATCATCACTACATGTTGTTATGTATAGGGGGGATGTCAATAGGTGCAAATGGGACTACATATTCTACATAGATCAATGTGTGCCTTTTCTTTTTTCCTGATGATGTATCTAATTCCGTACAGGTGGCTGTGTCCTACGATGTACTGGAAATCCTGGCTCTGTGAGTTTGTGTTATGAAATTGTTTGTTCATACTCTCTAACTAGTTGCTGTCAGGTCTGTGTTTGTGGATGTAAGAGTTCCAACTAAAGATTGTGATGAATTTGATGAACATCTCATTGTACAGGACCCGTGATACTTTTTGGCATTAGCGTGAGCAACAGTAACCTCGTTCCATATGCCCTTTTACTGAGTTGTCCTCCTAGAACCCCTTTCCCTTTGCTCACTGTCGCTGGACAATGGGTTGTTCTGAACCTCCGGGGGTTTCGATCAGGATCATTCGCAACTGGGGACATCAGCCTTGTTGTAAACAGGCAAATCGCAGCAATGCAACATCGTTCGTTTTGGCAGTCTCTGGACCTTTGGATGAATAATCTGCATCAGGAATTGGAATTGAACAAGGAGGTGAGCCAGTATAGAACAAGAAGATCAATGGGACCACATGTCACAGAAGAGGGGGGCTCATATGAACTTGAGGTGATTCATAACCCCCTGGGCTGAAGATGCGGTGTTCATTTCCTCGCTCGATTATTTTAAGGAGACTGACTTAATTTGCCTCGCAGACGCGTGTCTCCAGCGCTGAACAATGCACTGTAGGATCCACTCGTTCATCAGCGTCGTGTCGGCCGATGCTAGTTATAATAACTGGTGTCTCAGGGAGGTCAATCGCCGGAGGATATTGTTGTGATCGTCGGGCATACTATAGCGGTTTGAGCGCTGAGCGCTGCTCCTCAACACATTGCATCGCCACTTTGACTGTAGTTGTTCTGAACCCCCTCGATCGAATAGCTGATAATTCAAATTCTCTGGGCTGAGGGGAACTATCGATCCATGTCCTGCCAATATCGATGAATGATCATGGTTTCCATTAGAGACCCACCGAAAAAAATCTGGTATCAAAGAAAGCATCATCAACGAACACTCAGTACTCAGTCACAAGGTGAGCAGATTCGCGAGGTATTCCTAAGTGATGCATCAGAAAAAGTCACCCACGCTCTATCAGCATGTGAAGAGCGGGCACTGCTCTCAACAAGACTACTTCGAGATGGGTCTACACGGGCGCTTGAGTCGATTTCACGAATGTGTTTCCGTTACTTACCGACACTGGTTTAGTCAGTGATTTTGGGACGCACAAACAGCATTCTTCGAAAGTAGTTGGCACTCCCAAGAGGCACACATAGGGAAGTGATTTACTTGCAACACAACGGGCAGGCGGAGCTCCGAGAAAGGCGCCTGGGGTCTGAGGTGTGTAGGTTTGAATTTGACCCAATCGCACCCACAATGCTCAGGGTGAAACGGTGGAGTCGGAACGTGCGCCTGAGCGATAAGAGCAGCGAGGTTGCAACGTGCAAAGTGCACTGACGAAAAAAGTGTCGCTTCAGCTTGCGAGCCTGAGGTGGAGAAAGAATTCAAGCCTGGATCCGAGTCATGTCGTGGACTCTGCCACCTTATGTTGCGACTGCTGTACGGATAGAATGAGCCACAATGGAGTTCATTCACACTACTCTTACAGTAATTTGGTACAGTCGTTGCTGTGTTATTTGCATCGCCAGTAACTTCGGATTTGGGTTCCTGCGGTCCTTCAAGGTGCGTGCCAGTGAGGCTGCGCCGTAGATACGCAAACAAACCGTTTTGCCCTACGGTGGCGATAGTTTTGGGTGGATTACATAAGAGCATCTTGGGAGGCCCAAGTGTGAAACCATCGACTACATATCAGCGAGCGGTAACTCTGCCGCTTCCGAAGGCATATTCCCTCCTTACACCGTCCTGCTGCTAATCTCCGGTTTCATTTGCCTTTCTTTTTTTTTGCTTCACGACTCGTCACGAACACCAGGCAGTGTACACTGCATCCTCGACTTACTTAGTAGTCCAGATCGCGCCGCCCGACAGTCTGACTCTCGTGATTCGAGACACATGGCACAACCGGTATTTGACGGGCACCCACTCGAGGAGTATTTTAAAGGCACGTTCTCATTTATTATCCCTTTTTTTGCACCTTACACGCCTGTCCCATGCTGCAGACTCCGGAGAAACCTCTGAGCTCATGCCCGGAGGTATAGCAGACATCTCACTCCAGCCCTATTTAACGGGCCATCCATCCATCGCCAAACACTCCGAGAGAATGGAAAAACTGTGTTTCCTTGCCTTTGACTCAGTTGAGGTGAGCACTCACAACAGTATCCATAGCATCACTAAGCGCATATATATTCTTATGCACTCTTTCCATCGTTTCGCCTTCTGTCCCCACAATGTAATGCAGTCCCTCAGTTCGTTCTTCGCCTCAGACCGCATGTCCCAACGCACACAGGCGTTCGCGGAACGGTTCAAATATGGGGTTATCTCTTCCTCCTTATTGTCGCCAGCATTCCCCGCCACACCAATGGTTGAATCGCACAGGCGGGGCTTGGTCCCGCCGTTACCTGGCAGACTCTCCAACAGTCATAGCAGGACCCCAAGTGCGGCAGAAAGCACAATGACCGACACCCTCTCGCTTTCCATGCCTCCAGAGCCCGAAACTCCAGTTTGGCCTCTCACGCTTTCGTTCACAGTCGCCGTTGCTGCTCTCAGTGCTCGGTTTTACATTCCCTCTCTCTTGTTGCTTGCTGCCACACTGTACTATATTCATGTCCACAGAGTGGATATACACTCCAAACCTGATGTTATGACACCTGTGAGTCATCTTTCCCTCAGTTACGGGTCGGTTTGCTAACGTTATGCAAATTTTCAAGTCTTTACAGGCTTTGCAGCATTTGGTCTCCGCTGGCCAACTGTGGGACACAGTGATCAACGATACCTTTATTACATTGGAGAATGAGGAGCGAAGGTAGAGTACTTGTCGAGTCCTATCCCCCGCGCTAATTCATTAATTCCCTGTAGTATATTCTACGGTCCTACATCTCCACTTACGCCATCTTCCTCGCTTCAACTTGCCCTGTCCACGTCTCTCCTGACGACTCAAACACAATGCGATAACGTCCGCCACCTCCTCTCTGCCATCACTTCGCCCTCCGAACTGGCACAGCTCGCCGAGATGTATGCACCACCATCGCCTATAAAATCGACGTTCGCTGTCAGCAGTGATTCCCATCGACCGCTCTCACATCCAGGTTCGCCACGCGCTACTCCTCCGACGGATCGCATGAAGAAGCGGTCGACGTGGAACGGATCATATACATCGCTCGCCCTCGCGAGGACTCCACCAGCATTCCAACTCGCACAACGCAGAGAGAAGCGAAGATCTGATCTGAGTGCCTTGCTAGGGAGCACCTCACCTTCTCCAGCCCGCATACGATCACGGAACGTGCCCTCGTCGCCTCCGCAGCTACTCGCAGATGTATCAGAAGAAGAAGGGATGGTGACAGCGGAATCATCCTTGGTAGAGGATGAAGAGGAGAATTCGTTCGGCGCTGCCGCGTTGGGTCTCTACCGAAACCGTGTTCGCGAAGGTCTACGGGCGCTTGAGCTATCACACGGCAGTGTCCCCTTGTCGCTCACACGAGGTGATTCGACAAAACGCCGAACCACGATGTCGCCAGGGTCCAAGTATACAAGCATGCACAGGACACGACATCCCCTGTCACTCTCATCACTACGCCAGTCGCTACAGAACGCGTTGGCATCAAAGCGATTCGCAAGCTCACATCTCTTAGCATTGCGTTTCGAGGACGACGAAGACGAGGTGTACTGGGAGGATGTACGCTCTGTAATGGGCTTGTTGACATCGACACTCGTCGACGCATCTTCACGACTGTCAGAGGTACTGGACAAGGTCGAGGAGCAACATCTCAAAGTGGACGACACGGCTTCTGAGAGTGCTTCTGGGCTCAACACGCCCAGTTCGCTTGCCTCTCCACCGCCGGCGCGGACTCACCTCCCACTCTCACAAACTATCGAGCAGATTGTCTCGTTTGCACCGACGCCGTGTCATCTCACCCGGTTCGCATCACACGTGGACGCGATTTCCTCAGCGCTGGACGACGCGCGGGAGCAACTCGAACAGTGCGTCGCGTCGCTGAAAGAAGAGCGGTCGCTGCATTCTCCGGGACATTCATCCCATCCCTCGTCCTCGTCCTGTGGCGACACCGCCCCAAGCGGCGCAGGCGCAGCAGCAGGCGTCGGGGCTGTCACCTTTGGGGAAGCATCAGAACACCCCGCGATCCAAGCGTACGAGCGTCTCCGTCGTGAGCTCGGTCTCGCACTCCGAGAATGCGAACGCGGTCGCGAACGGCTCATTCACATCGTTACGCCACCGACGCCGTCGACGGAGGAAGATCTTCTTGCGGATGATCTGGATGACCCTACGGGCGTCAGGTTCGATCATGTCCGGGACGTATCGCCGCCGCCACCATCCAGGGACGACGACGTGAGTCTGACGATGCTCTCACCGTCTGGTAAGCCAATGCAGTTGGAGTCGGACCTCGAGTTGGGCTTGGACGACGCCTCGCCCCACCTCCTGTTGGCCGCATCCGCAGCGCACCTTCCTCTGCCCGCGATCGAGCAGGTATTCGAGGCAGACACGGGCAACGTAGGCGCGTTTATACGCGAGCGGAGTAAACTGAGCAGGGAGGATCGCATCCGACTCGCCAGAGTCAAGCGGGAAAGTACCAGTCTGGGCACCTACGGGCAGGCATCGGGGCCGGGCCACGACCCACTCAGCGACCCCCCCGCCGATCACGATCCCGACGCCGCTCCACACGCCCTCTTTCCACCACCCTCGTCGCCACCACCGCCCGCGTCCAGACGCGAACTCTGGGGCCCCGGCGGCGACGTCGTCCAAGAACTCAAAGACGTCATCTGGAAAGTCGGCGAGCGCCGTCGAAAAATGACCGAAAGCCAATTCCGCACGGTCGTCTCAAGCCTGCCCACCGTGTCGACCGTCAACGTGAACGTGAATCTGCTGCCGCAGAGCGCGCGCATGTCGTGATGCCCGTCGGTGGTCCCTGCTTCTTTGCTTTCCGTCCCTTTTTTTCGTTGCTTTACCTTGCTTCGTTTTCGTTTTCGTTCGCCTCATCGTTCGTTCTCCTCCTTATCTTGCTCCTCCTTGACGAATCGTCTCTCTTCGTTTGACTGCCCGCTCCTGTATACGTCGCTCACCTCTTTACGAGTTCATAACTTTAAATTATAGTCGCTTTATTGGGTCTCGTTTATATCATGTAGCATGTTCGCCCGGAAAAAAAATGTCCATCTCGAATCCAAGGCCTCTCATTTACGAGGTTCCTTTCATACGTTTCGAATCCCGTCCTCCAGTCTCACTCACCGGCCACGACTAGCGTGAAAGATGGAAAAAAAGTGGATATGGATATGGTATTATTCATGTACTCGTACAACGCAAATTAGGCGAGCTGCCAAGCAAGCAAAGCATCACACACAAAAAAGAAGCAAAACGGCGGGGAGACAGGAAGAGAAAAAAAGACAAGGGAAAGAAGCGCCCGACGGGCAGAAAAAAATAACGACTACATACGTATCTAAGAGGGGTGACAGTAGTTGCCAAGACGCATCGTCGACCGTTACTGCCAGCGAGAATGCAAGACAGCTTTTGTTGACCATAAATAGCGTAAGGAACACAAACACGAGAGATAGGGAGAAACAAGATTCCGCAGGGGTGGGCTGATGAAAGGAAAAAGTAAACAAAGCACACGACAAAGCCAAGCGGAGTTGGTACGTATGTACATCATAGCTCAGACGCACAACAGATGGAGCAAGGCAAAGCGGAATATACGAAGAAAAAACAGCACACGCGTAAAACAAGCAAACAGAAGAAGGGGAAAAAGGACTGACGGTGATGGTCCCAAAATGCCAACGATCGATCGGTATCGCGACGTCCTCTCCCCTCATACATCTTGATCAGTGACCTTTTTTTCCACCTTCCTTCTTCCTTCTTCCTTCCGATTCCCTTTTCCCTTCTCTCTCCCCCCCACCCCGCTTACTTCATATCTAGATCATCTGGATTAAACCACTCGCGGAAATCTTGTTCAAAGTTGATACCGGTATCCTCGGGCCTAAACAACGCTTGGGTATCGAAATCGTCCAACGTGCTGGCCACGGATTGCATGAACTCGTTCGTGAGGAAACTTGCAGGGACTTCAGGCAGCGACGTCGTTGGTTGCGTCGCTGGGTTGATCGTTGGCGTGCCATTGACAGCAGACGGTGAGGGCGCAGTCATACTCGAGTTCGTCGCGCTCGGCGTTGGTGGTGCCGTGTTGACTTGCCCACTGCCGCCCTGATTCGGCGGCCCTTGTCCGCCCGATGCGGGATTCGGTGGCTGCTGGTTTCGTGGTGAACCCTCAGCACCATTCGGGCCAGGCTGTTTGTTCACATCCTTGGACTGCTCCTTGGGGGGACCGCCGGCCGGTGAAGGTGGTGGCATCATCCCCATGGGTTTGTTTTGTCCCAAACGGCTGTTTTGTGGACCAGGGAAAGGCGGTTGTCCTGGACCCGGGTTGAAAGAAGGTTCACCGGGAGTGGGAGTTCCCGCTCCTGGCAGATTCGCCAGAATGAGACCCTTTGTGGCCGCGTGAACGCCTTGGTGATACTGCAGTTGCTGTAGTGCGATTCTCAATACGGAGACAAAAAGACACGACTCGGACTGACCCCCATCATGTTTGGTGCTCGAGGACCTCCCATTCCAGGACTCATCGTGCTTTGTGGAACGCCCATTGGCATGCCCATGCCAGGGTTGGCCATTCCCGGGGGACCGTGTGGCTGGAAACTATTCATGGGACCACCAGGCATAGGTCCTAGTCCTGGCCGCATCATGCCACCATTCATCATCTGCTGCGGATGAGGGTACCCAACAGGGGGTACTTGATCCATGTTGGCAGGAGATCGCCGTGCGCGTTTCCTGTCTGGGGGCGAACTCTCGTTATTGGGTAGTTGCCCATGCTGTTTTGATACGACATTGGACCATCAGATCGACCAACACAAAGAAAGACAAAAAAATGTACTTCTTCTCCTGGCGATGTGCTATTGCGCTTCACTAATCGCGGCTGTTGTTGCTGTTGTTGTTGCTGTTGCCCGGGCGCTTGTTGTTGTGGCTGTGGCTGACCGGGCGGACGCTGACCGGGAAGTTGCATGCCTGGGACGATGTTTGAAGGACCTGCAGGGCCTTGGGGTCCTCCTGGACCAGGCTTCCTCACACCCGGATTCGCGCTTCGCTGCCGAGCAATGGTGACCATACGAGTCTAAAGACTCACGTCAGTGGGGGAGCCAAAGCTTCGAATGAATATGAAATGACTTTTTCTTCAAACGTAAGCGACTGGAGTTCCTTATCATGGACGCCCAACTCCTGCCTTAGGCTAGTTAGTATGTTGGTCGGGAGACGACTGAGTTCGGCATTGAGACTGCCTTCATGAGGGTTGACGGGGGTCTGACGGTCCATCAGGGATGGACTGCGTTGCATCACCTGTCCGGGAGAGCCAGGTCGGCTAGGAGATCTAGCGAGCTGCGAGAATTGCGGTGTCTGTGCGGACGGAATCATGCCTGCCCGAACCATATGAGCCATGCGGGGCGAGGGAACGAGCTGATTCATCGAATTCTGTGGGTTTTGACCTGGGTTACCGCCTTGGTTCTGTGGGGAGTGGGAAATGGTTGGAGATTGGTACGGATTGACGCCGTTTGGACCGCGATGTTGGGGAGCGCCTGGACGCTGGCCTGGCATGAGGGCAGAAAAGTTTTGCTGAGGAGCGGGGTTTGCACCTGCGGGGGTGGAGGCGGACGATGGTATAGGGATGCCGTTTGGTTGAGGGCCAGCGCCGACCATCGGGAATGGCATCTGAGAAGGGTTACCTAATGCAGAAGAGAGACCGGGACCGTTAGGGAGTTGCACGTCGTGTTGGATCCAGATTTGTTGTTTCTGCGTACCATTTATCATGCGGTTGACTTGAGGGAGTTGGTGATTGAGAGGTCTCGAGCCCTGCCTGAGGTTAGCTTGTTGCATTTGGTGCTGGCGCGGAGCACGTTGGCGGGGAGAAGATGTAGGACAGCAGTCGGTGTACATACCTGGGTATAGACCATAGCATCCTCCGTTCCTGCGCCATTGCTTTTGGCAGTGAAAAGCACCCAAAAGACACTCCACCACCTGAGACGGACAAGTTCAGTGGCGTAAAACGGCAGGGACAAGGATGAGACGGACTCGAACAAGAGGCCCTGTTTAGCGTTGATTGGGGGAGCAGAGTCCGGTGGTATCTCGGCTTCTGCGAGCAGCTCGCGAGCAGTCTTGCGAAAGCCACGTTTATTACAGTAATCGTATATGTATATGTTGAACCTGGGGGTGGAAGGCAGGGTGAGCTGGGGAGGAGATGGGAGAGAGATAGGAAGACAGACATCCTGTCGCCCTCCCATGAAGGGTCGGAGGACGGCTGAGAGTCGGCTAGAGGGAGAGACATCGATCCTGATGGGCCGTTGGCCATGTTGGTATGCGGGGAATACGGGGGAATCGAGGAGATGCGGGGACGAGGACGGGACAGGCGGGGGCGTGGGAGAGCAGAGGGAGGGGGTCGGGGGGGAGGAGGGAGGGAGAGGACGAGGAGGGCAGTGTGGGACGAGGAGGGGCCGTCGGGTGTGCGAAGATAGCTGGCGTGCCAAAGGCGTTGCACCGCAGATGGGAAATTGCGAATTGTCGCCGACTTTGGCTGCACAAACTCAGCACTGCCGCGCTGGCACCCCGTTACAACGGAATATAAGACAACGCAACGCCATGGACAGTGGCAGCAACCATCCTGTGTCTCGCCGCCCTGCCGCACGCCACTCCAGCACCACCATCCCACCCCTCCATTTCCGGTATCGTCGTGCAAATCCAACTCAATTTGTAGCACCTATAACCCGGCCTTGGTTCAGGGGCCGTGAATCCTACAGCGTGGACGGCGCTCATCCGACCAGCGCGGGGTCTTTCGATTCGACCGACACATCCGAGACCGCGGGTGCATCGACGCTCCAGCTCCTCGACGCGAATCCTGTCAATCTGTGTCATCACTCTGCTACCGTTACGTCAAAAAAGACCCTTGCGGTCCGAAAACCTCGAGCACGTTTTCCCCTCAACATTGTCGATGATAACTACAGACTTGCCCCGTCCGTACCATCGACACCTAGTTTAATTTTCTCCATTGTCGTATGTATCATCATGATAGGTATGCATGCAACCCAGGCCCGTGCCTTCGGGAATGGTGGAGTGACGAGACGGTAATATCCGATCTTCGGAGAACTGAGGAGCTCCACCGCGGCATGAATGGATTACACATACGACCGAGGGATAAAATGAAGACGAGCTATAACCTTGCAAGTATGCAAGGTGACGTCAGCCAGATCGACACTACTTTGCGCCCTTGGATATATGTACTGGTGGGATGAATCGTTGACATGCAGGACCTGCCAGCATGCTGCCGCATTCGTCATCACGGACAGACAGCGCATCAGAGCCCGAAGCATTTGATCCGCTAATATCATCCAACAACCTACAACTTACAAGGACAAACGGTTCGTCCCGCTGGAGTTTCGTATCAGTGCTGCTCTAGGATACGGCCGTCCAAACTGTATAGTAACATGCGGGATGATAGTTACAACGGGTGAGGGGAACGGCGCATCGCGCCTTGCTGTGTGCAGCAAGTGTGGAATTATGGAACACGTTCCCTTCCATCGGTGCATGATATGCGGTCTGCGGATCAGCGACCGTTGTTCAGTCATGTTCCCTATCATTCCGTGTCAGTGTCCGCAATCCGTATCGCGCACGCGCACGACACGCAGATCAAGACAACATATGAACGACCGACTCATAGACCGAAAAAGTCGCAACGTTCACCGGCACGGACCTTAACATCATGTCAATAGGGCGTCAAGACAAGACAAATCAGTCGACGCCACGGACCGAATCAGGGTCGGCGTGAGGCCTCTAAAGAACACCTTCGGGCCTTCGGAGCGGTATGAATGGACCACCGTCGATAGGATCGTGCGATAAGGATCCGTTCTGGGCTTGGCAGAGGTCGAACTCGGCGGACTCGGCTCAGTGCTCTGCATGCGCGTCTTGACGAGGTCCATCGGGAACGTGGCTACCCAGCCCGCGATCCCGGCCAAACCACCCGCAAGGAAGAGCGCAGACCAAGGCATACTGCTGGCTTCCGAATCGATTTCAGATAACAACGAGGAATGGTCGGCCTCCGAGGACCGGGCCGACGGGGGCTTGAAGTATCGACACGTTGCCTCGTACTGTAGCCTCGTTGTTTACGCGTCATGGATCATCACCATCCTCGAACTTACCGTGAGAAAGTAGGTTCCATAGCCTGTGTCTCTGAGTGCAGTGGCAGTCAAGCCCCGGTAGAGTCCTCGGATGCCGTGTTGTTTGACAATGGTCATCGCGACTTTGGCTGCGGATGCATTTGCCGGGTCATTGGCGAGCACGTTTTGTTGTCGTATCTTGATTAATTCAGTAGGGCTTGAGAGAAGCCTGAAGAAAAGAAGGTAGGTTCATTCGCACGACACGTGCAGTATACAGCCTTACGATGTCACTATGCCACAACCTGCACCTGCAAGTCCTACTTGCGTCAGTGAGGGAACCGAGGAAGGGTCGTCGAGCTGAGCCCTCATGAAGAACTTGTACGATGAAAAGACGAGGCCATTCATCAAGGCGCACGTGGCCTGGGGTGTAGGTGAGACGGAAGGAACATGGAAGCATCATAATCTACGCACGAGGGGTGAAACAATGCCCTTGTAAAGACCGATAAACCGTTCTTCTCTGACGATCGTGCCGAATGCATCAAGCGTGGATTTGTATTTGGAATAGATGGTTGGGTTCTGGAATCGGGTTTTGACTGCACGAATGAAATATCAGAACGTGACACTCCAATGGGAGGACGTGCCTGTGTCGAAAGGGTGGGCGACCAAGAGCCCAACCACACCTAGGTCAAACTTGCTCGGGAAGAAATTTGGATACAGTATGTCTGGAGCATACCTGCGGCAGTTCCAGCAGCGAAGTCGATGGTTGGGTGGAGATCAACTAGGGAAATTGTGAGCACGAGACTTGGTGCACCGGGTGTCGGAACGGAGCTTGCCTGCTACCATTCTAGATACTTTCTATTCCGTGCTCTAGGATGAGGAGGGTATCTCTGCGGAATATATCCGAGTGTTGATTCCGTCGTGCTTTGTAGAGTGTTCCGAATGAGGGAGTGCGTGTTCCGAGGAATCTTGCACTTTGTGATGCGAACGGGAGTCCGAACAACGACAGTACGGAATCGATCCGAGTGGCTGACCGCTAAATTTTGCAAGGTCGCCGACATCTGCGACTTGTTCGACACGAAACATGAGAGATGGCGCGCAGAAACTATTCAAGGACCGCAACTAGACATAGAAGCTACCATCACCAGTGCTTACTGACATGGCTCACATCGCGACGCCCGAATTTCTTTCCAGTCTCAAACGGCTGTACCCACCCCAGTCCACCTACGTGAAAAGCCCCTGGTACGCTGTCGCTGCCATCACATTCAGTGCGAGCAACTGCCCCGAAGCCGTCCCGCTCGTGCTCGAGTATGTTCTCAACGATCTGGACGCGATCGCCGCATCTCACGAGGATCGGCTCGTTGCCGCACGCAAAATACGCGACGCCGTGTTCAAGTCTGGCATGATCTGTGGATTTCCCAAGGTCGTCCACCTATGTGATGATCCTCTGCTTGGTCTCAAGCGTCTACCTAGGTCATCAATGCGCTCATCCTGCTCCACGAAGTGACTCCACCGGCGCTTCAGGATAAGGAAACCCTCCGGTGTGTGATGCACTCTGTTAATGCGTACCCATGCCTGAGACCAATCTCAGAAACCCGGATCCGTCCATCGAGGAGCTCACCCAGGCCGGAAAGGAGTACTTTGATCAGACCTACGGAGAGACGGCCGGACCCACTCAAGCCTTGCTCAGTGCCATCTATCCTGACCTTGGTGCGTCTTTGGCTACTGTCTGGTTCATGACGCACACTAAGGCTCGGACCAGGATTCTACGTCACCAGTTTTGCATATGGGTATGGGTATTCCTTTATGGGAGCTACTTCGCCCATGGAGACATCATTTGCGATGATCTCAGCACTGATCGCCATCGACACGCCTCGACAGATCGGATGGCACTTGGACGGCGCGATCAGGAATGGCGCAACAAGGGAGGAAGTGAGAGCTGTTCGGGCCATCGCGATACAAATCGCGGAGGCTGCGGGGGTCGTTTGGAAGCACGACATTCCCGATCTTCAGTAGTTAGACTATAGATCACGTGATTTATCAGCTGCGGTGTGGCACAGCAGACGAAACAGATCTCTTGCGTCCCAACAATTCGGTGGTTCATCTTAGCAAACTCGTACAGGCCCAATGTCTCTACAGGTCAACTTGTCGAGCAAGGAGATCAACGATGCGTACCAGAGCGTGGTCGCTGGACAGGGCATCGACTGGGCGGTCTTCACTTACGACAAGGGTACGAACGATCTCAAGGTGCAGTCCACCGGAGATGGCGGACTCGAAGAACTCCAGGAAGAGTTCTCGGACGGAAGGTCAGTGGTATCCCACCCTGCTGCACGACCGAAGGTGAACTCATCGCCCCCCCAGGATCCAATACGCATTCGCCAGAGTGATCGATCCAAACGTTCGTTCTTTTCATTTTGCTTCCACACTACGGGTTGAACTAAGATGCCTCTTCGACACGCAGAGCAAGCTAACAAAGTTCGTTCAAATCAACTGGTGCGGTGACGGTGTACCCGTGGTCAAGAAGGGGCTCTTCCACTCCCATTCGAGCACCGTGGCAAGGTTCCTCCGCGGCACGCACGTCGTCATCAACGCCCGCAACGAGGTCTGTGTATTTCCTTGAACTGAATATGCCAATCCCTCTCTGATCTGATCTCGTGTACCCACTCAGTCCGATGTTGCGCCTTCACTCATAATGGAACGCGTAGAAGCGGCATCGGGCGCGAAATACTCTACACACAATGAAAAAGCACGCAAGTTTGAGCCCATCGCCCCTGTCGGCACCAACTATACCCCGATCGGCAAACCCGATATTGCGGCAATGCGGCGAGTTCCCCCGCCACCAAGCAACTCCTCGAGACCCCCTGCTGGGAAGCCGTACATCCCGACTGCACCGCGACCCTTGTTTGGTGCCCCCCCTTCGGCGCCGATGAAGACAGCACCGAGCAATGTTCCCGATGATGACTGGGGTGATGAACCTCCTGCGCGACCCCCTCCGCCGCCGGCAGCTTCACGCCCGCCTGCGGTTCTGACCGCACCCCGTCCAGCACCTACGTCGGTAAGCATCGGGACCCGGCATTGTGCTTCATAACCTCACATCGTTCTCTTGCAAGTCATATACACCAGCCGCACGCGCCGTCCCGCGGGCTCCTGCGCCAGTCGCGTCGTCAAATGTTCCCACCAAGCCTGCCGAGGATGATCGTATCGCGCCAGTCGTGAGTCCTATGAGAACATGGGTGACTAGTAATCTGAAATCGTCCCCTCAAGGGAACCGCATATACACCGATTAAGCTGACGCCAGGCAGATTAAAGAATCCATTTCAACAGTTTGAAGCACAAACGCAACAGACTCAAGTTCAACCACCTCCACGTTCGGGCGCCGGCGCCGCTGCTGGAGGTGCTAAGAAGCTTACCTGGACTGAGCGACAGGCTCTCGCCAAGAAACAGGCCGAGGAAGAAGAGCAACGAAGCAAGGCTGCTTCGTGGCAGTCGCCAGCCTCGACAGGGGTCAGTGCTGTATCCTCGGGTCGCTTCGGTGGCCGTACCGCTGCTGCGGTTGGAGGTTCAGTCGTTGGAGGCACTGCTGCTACGTGGGCGAGACAGGCTGCCGAACCTGAGCCTGAGCCTGAGCCTGAAGTATTGCCGTCGGTTTGTGTTTTTGTTTCTCGTCCATCTTGGGTGCTTTTGTGACTGATATTTGAATATGGTAGCCACCTCCACCGCCTGCGCCACCGTTGACTTCCAGACCGCCTCAACCAGCACGTGTTCCCGAGCCTGAGCCCGAAGTGGAGGAGGAAGAAGCTCCTCCTCCTCCCCCATCGCCGCCGCCGCCGCCCCCACCGCCGCCACCAGCTCCAGTAGCACCTCTAGGCTATGTCGAGGAAGAGGAGGAAGCACCGGTGAGAGATCGTAATGTGAGGTCTGGCTCCAAGCTAATCTCCTTTCCTCAGCCACCACCTCCCCCACCACCTCCGCCGCCGCCGCCGCCAGTCGCACAGCTCGCAACTTTGAGCATAGAACCAGAGCCAGAACTCGCAGCAGCAGCTTCCGCTCAGGTCCAAGGTGGTAAAGGCATCTGTGCCGTTGTTGTATACGAATATGAGGTACTTGTCTTCCAACGTGATCGCCGGCTGCCCTATTGAATGTCAATGCTCGTGTTTCCTCATCAGGCAACCGAAGACAATGAGATGAACCTCGTCGAAGGCGAGGTGATCGAACAGATTGAAGAAATCGATGAAGGGTGGTGGAGTGGGGTCGGCCAGGGAGGTGCAAAGACGGGATTGTTCCCTGGTATGTACCTCGACTCGATCTTTCAGCTGATATAGAACATATCTCTGATATCTGGTTGTAGCAAACTATGTGGAACTCATCGGGACGCTGGAAGCGCCAGGGGTCGCGGAAGAGGAGGCCCCTCCGCCGCCGCCTCCTCCACCTCCTGCGCCTGTTGCGGTAAGTCCTTTCTGGTTATTTTGTCGGTTGTCGGTCGCTGAACGTGTTTTGAACTGGTTTTGTGTAGCCCATTGCGCCACCTGTCGCGCCACCGGCACCTCCTACGCCGCCCCCTCCGGCTGCCGAAGAAGGTACCGTCGCCGTGGCACTCTACGAGTAAGTACTGCGTTGTCTGCCGTGACGGGAACGGTAATGGTGACACGCTTACTCTGACCGCCTAGTTACGACGCTGCGGAAGACAATGAAGTGACGTTCCGCGAAGGCGACCGTATCACGGAGATTGAAGAGGTTGGGGAAGGATGGTGGCAGGGTAAGAATCCGAGGGGCGAAGTGGGCATGTTCCCAGGTGCGATGCGAAAGGGTGTTTTCTTCTTCTTCTGGTGCTGACGTTGTTTGGTGTAGCGAATTATGTGGAGCTTGTTGAGCAGTAGTGGGTCGGTGGAAGTCCAGGGAAAAGGGTTGGAGCGTATGGTACCGTTGGTGCCGTTTTCTTGTTGTGATGGTATCGATAGATTGTCGGGATCGTTTTGCCTTTGGGCAGCCTCCGACTTGCAGGACTCGGACTCTTGTTTGCGGGTTCCGTCAAGGGTATAGGTATGCTACTAAATTCACGTCGGTCTTCCGACCTGACTGGATGTGTGCCCACATTCTACCCGTCGATTCAGAATATGGTAACTTTAGATTCGAAGTTATTGGACCTAGATGTGTGCCCTGTTTCAGGAGGCATTTCAAGTAATAAGTGGATTGCAAGACCCGGTGGACCTACTCGACTCGATCCTTGAATGGATAGATCCGGGAATATCTCATTACAGCAAGCAGTGTCAAGTGAAAAACGGTCGACGATGGTGCATGTGTCGTTAATTTATGCAAGGCAATCTCGGTTTCAGATCCCACTGCGGAGGATAATGTCGATTCTGAAAAATGATCGGTCAGGGACCACGTGGCAAGCACCAAGTTCTGGGGCACGAACCACGACGGAACCTTACAGGTTCTGTCAGGCAGTCGACAGCGGCTGTGTGCTTACGGGTGAGGAGTGTCTAGTTTCGAGGCAAAGTGCCTGTTCAACAGGAAGCGCAGTACCTGTATCATCGGGTCAAATCCATTCAAGTTATAGTTCGACTTGCTGGAACCTTGCTATAAGTACTGTATCGAAACCATTCGGCTCGCCACTTCCGAGGATCTGTCAGACGGAGTCATGCAACGTGCTTGCGTGACGATTCTGCTACGAGACCGCGTCTGAGCGCTGCCACGGTTTGGAGCGGCCTGACTGTATCTCCTCCGAGTCTGCTCGAGTCTCAGCGGGGGGAAGAGTCCGAATTTTAGGAAGCGAGCGTCCCAACCTCGTCTGACCTCGCGACGAACGTGTCGCATAGCTGTCTGACATACCACTTGGTAACCTACCATCCACTGCTGGCACGCGGAACGTTTGGTTTGAAGAGCCTACCAGTGGAGAGACCTGGTCTTTGAAGGCGTATGTACGAAGTTCAAGTTGAACTTTCGACGGTGACTCTGAGATTGGCACCAGGCATTTACTGCCAGTGTCACCGGAGGTCTGTCATGTTTACTGCTGACTTGTCCAAGTTGTCTCCTGCCATGGAGATATTTAGGCCTGACCCATGGTCATGATGTGGCACAAGGTTGAAACTAGATGTTACGTCACGCCCATTGAAAGTTCATCTCATCCGACCCACGGCAACATGGTAAGAAATCCAGGGCTCACTACGCTATATATCTGATAATCCCTATCAATCCCCCTGCTCAAGGCGGAGATATGATCGAGCAGTTCCAGCCTGCATAGGCGAAATGCTTGCAACGTTTGTAAAGTGTCACGTCAGTACGATTTGACAGCAGAGACATCATCTCACTGAGTTGGTATAGGGATCGAGCTTCAGCTCCATACTTGATGCCTCGCTCTGAATCCTCCAGCCCGAGACTTGTCCCCTTCAGCTAGTTGGTGTGGTCTAGCTGTTCTCAGTCACGATGTCAGGCTTGACGGAACAGACCTTGCGCAGGTTACAGACCCGCCAGTGAGTTCCATTCTTCTACATTGCTTTCGCAACACTGATTCGGTCGATCGAGATTCGTTGCTGTTGCTGGCCAGACTTTCCTGATGTATGATTATATTCTCACTTTTCCTCTCGAAGTACGTGCTCCCCTCCTTTGCGAAGGAGGTTCCTGAAAGTAGGTTCTAAAGGTAGATTATATCTGGAAGGGGCGATGGTGTGCAGTGAAGGTCATCTTTCTTCTCAACCGCTACGGTAACTTGATCGGACAATCGGTTTTTACACTCGAGGAAGTTGGACTCCTGAGCCACGGCTCGGAAAAGGTGCTTATACCACTCCATCTCTACAAGTTCAAAGAATCTGAGACCCGTCCATCAGTTTTGCGAGGCCTTTCCGTGGTTTATTGCTCTTTTTGCAGTCCTTGCAGAAGAGTCCATCCATAGTGAGGTTTCACTCTTTCCGCGAGCTGCGCTTTCCTGATATTTGAAAATATAGTTTTGGTTCTACTACGGGCGTGGGCCATGTGGGGGTGCAAGTTTCGTACTGCAGTTGCGTTGATTTCTGTATACGTGTTATACCTTTCTACATCCGTCGGGTTGTTAATTTATATCCTGGCGACCCCCACAAATAATAGTGCGTAGCACGATTCTCAGCAGAGACGTGTAACTGACCCCAGATAAGTCTTTCGATTCGTTTATCTGGAAGAAACTGGCATCTGTGTTTCGGAGGGAGCTTGTGAGTCCCATCTATGATAATCCCATTCAGATCATCTCTGATAATTTCCATCATGATTAGCGAATAGGGTGAGTTTACTGTGGCCCGCATATCCGTATAACTAGAGACACTTACTCGAACCCCGTCCGATTAGTTGCTGCAATGGATTATGCCGTTGATATCGTAAGCGAATTCTAAACACACCCGGTATATTTACCCTAACGAGAACCGTAGATTATCGCTTGATTGCTTGGTGTTTATCATGGTGGTGTCTACCCTTGGCAAGCTCTTCAAAAGAACGCGGGGTTTCCAGCGTTCACCGGTCCTTCGTATTCTAGCCATGGATGGTGAGGGCACGCAACCTTTTGTCCAGCATGAACTGACCTTTGGTCTAGCTGGCCTATTTTTTGTTGTATGTTGCCACGTATTCTGGGAGATGATACATTCACAATTCCATACAGACAAATGGTATAATCGGTGCAATATCCCTGCTGTGCCAGTGAGTTGTCTCCATGGTTTCAAGTTCACTCGGTCGCTCATTTTAACGGGGGTTTCTCAGGACCGTGTTTGTAAATGTAAGAGACTGAACTCACGTTTTTGGGATGTTCAATAAACGTCATAACCCAGGACCCGCGGACCATTCTAATCATAGCGTGCGTGATACTTGTCCTGATTACATCCGTATCTGACGTCCCCCATACAGCTGCATCCCTTTACTTACTGTCACGGGTCAACGGGTCGTCCTGAACGTCCGAAGACATATACCGCGACACCAGTTAGAGCAGACTGTCTACCGAGATGAAGGCAGGGAAATCGAAGTCACAGCCGCGCGCCGTATTTCGGTTTGGCAGTCAGTCCAGGGTTGGATGACCAGCCAACTTCCAGAACCGGAACCGGAACAAGAACAAGAACAAGACCGGGAATCTGGCGAGCTTGACACGGCGAGCGCGTTTGAATTGCCGATCCTGCAAGGACCATGATCGTTTACACGGGCATGAGTTCAGGGGTACGCATTTCGCTCTTGTCGTTTGTGGATTCCGCAAACATGCGACCTGCCAGGCCCAGACGCCATTGTTGGCATCGACCTCCTCACGGAGATCACGTGACCGGTAGCGCAGGTCGCTCGGATCGCCCCCGTTGCATTGATCTCGAGTTGTCCCTTTCTTTTCCACCCGTCACTCTTTCTCGGCTCACAGTCTGGTTTACGTAAACATGGACCTACTAGAATGTCATCATCATAGTGTACATTTTTTTATTCGACGATGGACAATCCAATCCACCCGTGATCGATCGGTAACATCATATGATGGACTCTCGTACTCAGACATGTCGAACGCCGTGCTTTTTCCGGAGCCTCCTCGGTTAACCGTGTCTGTTGATGCGCGAGATAGTACTACCTTTGAAAGCGATGCCTAATTTCAGGCCGATGGGCCTGCGACGACAAGCGACTCGACTGGCTGCCAAGGACGAGTCCAAGCACCAGCCACCCACGGACCAAAGGAGAGCATACCACCCAGCCACTCAAACGCGCCAGGAAAGCACGCCAACCAAACGAACGAGCACCATCGATGGTTCCGTCAAAACCTCAAGAGCTTGAACATGAGTCACGATGAGCCCAGGTCGCATTGGTGTTTCGGACAGACATGCACACAGAGAACGACCGGATGCTAGTCCTACGAAACGGCCACGCAAAGCGCGGTAAAAGAAAGAACATGCTATCCCAAAGCCATCTGATGTCGCTCCGCGCGTCTCTTCGGCGTGGAAGGTCGGTGCACACGTCTCTGCAAGCCTCTGGGGGTGTGGAAAACTCGATCGTGAGCGCGGCGCGTGTCAGGTGCGTTTCTCGTCTCCTTTGTTTCGCCCCCGTGGTAATGGTTGGGAGTGCCGTCACAGGGCCAACTCGTTTGCTCTCTTTGTCAAATCGCAACGCAAATGGTCTTCGCCCCCTCTAACAGACGAAAACGTTGCGTCTTTCAAAGCACGCATGAACGAGTTTGGGTACGACCCGAAACACGTTCTGCCCCACGGAAGCCACCTCATCAATCTTGCAAACCCTGATGAGTAAGTGCCATATATGCGCCCTTCAAGGAAGGCCACCGGTGTGAGCATGATGTATAATCCCAGTGGAAAACGCTAAAATTCATTCGAATGCTTTCTGGATGATCTCCACAACTCGGCTTAATGTTTTACAACTTCCAGTGAGTTCTAATTCTCGTTCTTCCTGCCAACGACCGCATGTATGCTAGTCTCCCATTCGGAAAGCCCAGGTTCCACTGTCGGGAATGCGGCGAAAGAAGAATCGATATCTCTTGTAGCTCAATGTTTAAACAAGGCACATGAAGAGATTTCATCCGTGATAACCGTCATTGAGAACATAGCCAGTTCGCTTTCACTTGCTCTCTAGTCTTCACGATTAATATACTGAGCCGCTGATAATGGTATACTTTCACTAGTCCGGTGCTAAGAACATCATAGGTTCCCTGTTCATAGAGCGCTGCAAACGTGCAGTGATGACGACAACAAACGACAACGAACCGGGACCGCTTTGCTTACCATCTTATCTACTCCTTCCTATCTTGGCTTATCGCCGTCCCATTCGTTCCTGCCTCATGAGCAGTGAACTACTTACACAAGCTACTAAAGGCTACTAATCAGCACTATACGTGTGATTCTGTGCCTTTTGTACATGTAGTGTACCTGTCGAAAACCTTAATATCTGACAGGTTGACAGACCAAGAAGTCCGGCAAAGTGACTCGGATGACAGATGCTTGACAGCCTGAGTAGGTTGACATTTTCTGATGTACAGATCTGGTTACCAGACTACAAGTTACCACCCAATGACCCCTTGGTACGATACCCGGAACCCCAGCTCCTCTGCCAAGTAGTTATATGGCGCCTCCCATCTAACTCTGAGCTTTTGTAGGAATGGTTCATTGTCCTTACTATCATCCATTGCCCTGTGGCTGCCAGTGGAGGGCCGTTGTCTCTTCACCGTGTGGCCCTGGCAAAGCATGGAGTCCATTTCCCTAGGAAGGTATTATTAAAGTTGACCCTTTATCTTTTCCTTATCTTTGATTGCGGCACAAAGCGTCATAGAAAACCCGATGGACGTGGTGAAAAGTACACCCATCCTCGTCCCCCTTTCTTCCATCATCTCCATCATCTCTATTAGGATGTCCGAGTCCAAAGACGAAAAGGCTGTCGACATCAGCGTCGTGCAGATACTCGCAGTGGACGAAGGATCTCTGAAACCCCACAATGCAGACGATGAGCTACTTGCAGAGCTCGGTTACAAGGCCGAGTTCAAGCGCGAATTCTCGGTGCGGAAGGCTCGTTGAACAGCGGAGTCGCGATCTAATGTGATGACTTGAAGATGCTAGAAACGATCGCTTTTGCAATCTCGATCATGGGTGTGGTCTCCTCTGTCACTTCCACGTTCTCGTTTCCTCTCGTCTCAGGTGTGTTCCTTCCGTATGCTGTGATGCAAGATATCAAAGGCAGCCAGGTGGTCATGTCGGGATGGTGTGGGGATGGTTCATCCCTTGTTTCTTCGTGATGGCAGTGGCCCTTTCCATGGCCGAGCTAGTATCTTCCATGCCGTGAGCTGAAAGTACTTCCTGTGCATCTAATTTTGAAAGGGCTTAAACGTCAGGACGTCCGCTGGGCTTTACTACTTCTCAGCCAAATTAGCACCCCCGAAATATGCTGCTTTGGCAAGCTGGATCACGGGGTGGGCTAACATCACGGGTCAGGTAACGCTCGTTTGCTCGATAGACTTTACATGGTCTGTCACGTTCTTCCTTGCAACGACGTCAATCTGACGATAAACCCGATAGCGCGCAGATGATCACATCTGCCATCACGGTGGGATCGGATGGGGCTATCGTGCTAAGTTCAGGTGCAACGTACGGGATTCTGCTGGCAATCTTGTTTTGCCACGGTCTAGTTTGCTCAGCGGCGACGCACGTCCTGGCCAGACTCAACCTCTTCTATGTCATAGTGAATGGTGTGTCTGATCTGGGTTTTTGAAATGACTTTCAGTGATGAGTGGTGAACGAAGGGGGGACTACTGTAGCTGCGATCGTTGCTTTGCTCGTGTGCTCTGGTGACAGCAAGGTATCAACGAAGGATGCCTTTACATTGTTCGAGAATAATACCGATTGGGCCAACAGTATGTTGTCCTACAACCTGTGGTAGGTGGATGTGTGTCACTTACCTTGATCAGGTGCCTGGGCATTCTTGTTGGCGTTCACAGCGCCAATGTGGACGCTGACAGGCTGTAAGCGTTCGCATTCTTGACCTGAAATTTCTTCTGATACGTATTAGACGATTCTGCGGCACACATTGCGGAGGAGGTCACTGGTGCACAACGCAGTGCGCCAATTGCCATCATTCTCGGAGTGGCTATCACCGAAATCCTCGGATGGCTGCTGCTTATCGCAGCATCCTTTGCGACGAAATCCGTGTCCTCGCTTCTCGCCACGGACCTACCCTTGCCAATGGGCCAACTCTTCCTAGACGTACTAGGGAAGCGGGGCATGTTGGCGATCTGGAGTTTCATCATCGTTGTCCAGGTAAGATAACCTCGAGGCCTGACGTGGGAGCGACACGGCGGGTCTCATACTGCATGCCTAGTTCGTAACGGGAGCTGCCCAAGGGGTAGATGCCTCCCGCGTCGTCTTTGCTTTCGCCCGAGATAACGCTCTTCCCGGTTCGCGCTGGTGGAAGCAAATCAACCGACGCACACAAACACCGGTCAACGCCGTATGGTTCGTGATGGTCAACGCCGCGATCTGTGGCATCCTCGGATTCTCCGCCGCAGCGCTGTCCTCGCTCGCTGGGTCAGTTCGCTACCGTGCATTTTCGGCAGAGCATGTGATTGACGTTCCTTCTCCTGTTGAAGTTCTCATATTTCACTATTGACTTTCGTTCGCTTTTCATGCGTTAGATAGTCAGTCACATGATAAGTATTCCTCTGTGACCTTATTGCTCTATTTGGTTCTTTACATAACCATTCTAGACCTGTGACGTCATACTTCTTCAGATCTTCCATGACGTCACATGACATCATTATCACGCCATATCGCACCATTATGATGCCATAGCACAC
>JBBPNE010000027.1:0-108064 GCA_038090735.1 Xerocomellus amylosporus | reverse complement strand
CCAGAATGAATATCCAGGCCCACCCGGGCTTACCACCCATTCCATCGAGCTGGTCGATGGCAGCGGCCAGCAAACCTGAGAAAGCGCCGGCCAATGATGCTGAGGCGAAGAAAGTTGCAATCCTAGTGAAAACGTCAGATAATATCCTGTGATGTTGAATTCCATGCATACCGTATTTGCATTTGCTTTCGAGGATAGAAGAAAGACAGATAAAGAAGAATGCAAGGGGGAAGACCACCTGCCTTAATGGTGAATGGAGAGAACAATGGTCTAGAATATTCAAACCTTGAGCCAATCCCAAGAAAAAACGACATGCCAGTAACCCAGAATAGTTGGTGACGAGCCCTTGACCTCATATGAGCAAATGTCCGATATCGAGATGACAGTAATACTTTCCCACCTTGTGAGACGGTAACAATACCCCACAATGTTGCTATAGTAGGAAGCAGGAAATTAGGTCCTACATACTGCAGCGCCGTAAGATATAATCAGTCATGTTATCAGTGATGTTTGTGGTTTACCTTCAAGAGCAAGGCGGTTGGAAGCTGAGAGGTAATGTAAAGACTAAGTAGTGCATGGTGAACCGGTGCCGACGATTACAAATACAAATATTCGCGCACGTTACAGTTAGAGCCACGCTGAACTATGAATTAATCAGCCGAGAAGCAAACTTTCCAGAGGGCTCAGCGTACCTGATAATTTGACATGGCCAGTGATGTCTGCAAGCCAGCGACACGGGCATTCCCGATGCTGGTCCGATCCTACACACCCGCCTATACTTCAAGCACACCGAGCATGAAACCGAGTTGAGGAACTTACCACAGCATCAAGCAGAAAGAAGCTGGTGAGTAATGGAAGAATCCATCTATCAAGCTTCCTCCAGACAGTGCCGCCTAGTGGAACTAGCTCGTCTTGCGAAAATCCTTTCTCCTTCAATTGGCTGAGGTCTTTTATATCATGTGAAGCGGGACATGAGTGGAACACAGCAGGTCCGACCATTGTGCACGGGAGGGAGATCAGGGGAGGCCAACTTCTGGAGCATACATGTACTCGCCATTGGGTCATATAAGGGATGTCGGTACCACCTCGGTCGCAGGCTCGGGACCTGAGTCACCTCACGTACCTTACTTACGCAAGATTCCACTTTCAACGGGATCGCTTACATGTTGCTCGCACAATGAGACGGCCCCAAGTGAGGTTGAGCAGCGGTTCATTTGTCGTTGCGTTGCCAATGCTAATCAGTCCCTACTGTGGAAGGGGGACCAATGCTTGAAGGCGTACTTAAATGTTCAACCTAGCAGCCTAAGTGGAGGGGCGCGGCGACACTCGTTGAACGGGTCGATCTCCGTGCCTGTTTCACGCATGTAGCTCCTGTTACTAGGTTGCTAGTAGCCACTCGCATCGGACTTGAAGCGATAAGTATGTGATACTCGGCGATAATGCGCGCGGAATCAAAGAAGCTGTACATCCTAGAAGCGCACTGTATAACCGCTCGAGACCCGTTGCGGTGCTTGTACACCATCAGATACGAAGGTTGAACGTATGTTCCGGTGAACCGGTCGAGGCCCTGCAGTTCTGCAGAGTGGTGTGAAACTAACCCGCTGTGGTAGCTAGTCTAGGAGCGGCATGCTGTTCAGCTTTACTGCTTTCTGAGAAAGAGAGAAATTCATCATTTACACTCCACCTGGACCTTCGCTCCTACTCGTCGAACCTCGCGCCGAGAATCGTCGGGAGAGCATGGAAGCCAGATAAACCTATGGGGGTGTTGTGGGGAACAGCCAGACGGCGTTCCATAAACCCGGTGGTCGCAGCAATTGGATAGGTCGGAAGAGAATTTGCTGCAATACTGTCAGCTACAGAACCTGATGTCCGCGGGGGAGCGGAGGCGTCAGTCAATGAATACATGATAACATATCCCACCAACTGTGTCTCAGCCGTTTGCGGCATACGCCAGCTCATTGCCAGCTCATTGACACTTGCAGGTAATGTTAGTTGGGATAAGCTCAGAAGCCGTCATGACTCATCACGGGAGATGGATTTTGCTTCGAGTTTCAACTCGTCATGAAACAAAAATGGGTCCGGCCCTGCACCTAAACCTGACACTCGGCCCTGAATTTGTCTTGTTCTCTGAGTACTGCGGTTCACTCCCTGAGCGTCGCGGTTTGTTTTCTGGGCGCCGCAGTCGCCGTAATTTGTTCTTTGAGCGCCTCAATTTCTTCTCTGGGCGCTTCGCTTCGTTCTCGCTCCGCATCCAACTTGAAAGTGGCCTGTAATACATTGCATTCTTCGGTCAGCGTCCAGTTGATAGGGGCCATGATAGCAACCTGGTCAGCCTTCAAGGGGGGCGCTGGCAACGTCGAGCCCAAAAATTGAATCGACTTCACGGTCCCCAAGCGGCACTTACGGTCCCATTTACAGTCTCAGAATTCCCGCCGCCGGCGCGCCCTGCACCACCCTTCCTCATGCGGAAGTCGCGGCTCGGCGTCTCGGATCGTCCCCTCGTGCACCGGCCCTCCACACGGCGCGCTGGAAAGGAGCCTGGGTGTCCCGGCCGCTCCCTCTGCTGTCGTGTCGGTCGAAGGATCAGCTGAGTAGTCCCCGACTCGGAAAGCCACTAATCATCAAAGCTGTCCCGCAGAACCCGGGCAGCACTGGTGACCGAGGCAAATATTTCCCCGGGGCCACATTCTGAAGAGACGGGCCCGCTCTAGACCCGCATCTCTCGAGCTCCTCGGGAGCGTAAATCAAACACCATCACCCTCTACTTCATCTCATGTATGTACTTCTCTTTTATCAAATGTCCGTCGCACTAAAATGTTTTGGCCCGTATATAGCCGGACGCATCGAATGCGAAGCATAAACGTCCATCAACCTCTCCACCAGTCGCATTTCCGTCAGCCAGCGGAATCGGACGTCCGCACGGTGCGCTGGAAAAGGACTGCGAGTACATTTTCCGGTCCGTACCTTCGATAGTTCGACGTTGCTTTTCGTTTGACGCTGCCTCCACCTTTCCCTTCGTGCGACGAGTACCGATGTATTGGCATGAAATGATCGTTTCCCTCGCATACTAACTCACAATCCCCATCAAGATACTCCTACATGAGCTCTGGTGGGTCTCTCTCGTGTTCCGCTCATCTGGCGCGATACTAAGCTACCCCGAAGGCTCGCTCACCGAGTGGTCGCGTGGTTCTGGACTGTCGTCTTGCACGGTTGTATTCAGCCAGTCTTGATACATATTCCATCTATGACCACGAAGGCAACCGCCTAAGCACAATCTCTGAACGTACAGAGAACGTTCCGTCATGCCATGTAAACTATAAAGGAGGATTAAATCAATGTCTTAAATTTGAACGTCTATGGGTACTGATGTGACGTAGCGAATCGTGATGCTGGGGGGACGGAAACTTGAATGGAAACTTGAATGGAAACATTACGGCAACTCAAATACTAAGTCGCGAAACGTGAAGCAAGCAGTATGGAGGAAACGGAACAGCTAGGGATACATAAGAACAATGTTAAGTCATGAAAAGGTGAAACAAATACGAAGGAAAAATATGCATACGGTGTGCGGACACTCCGCAGGATCAAGGTGATGGGCCGGATGCCAGTGCTACACGTGGAGCTGTGTTCTGAACCGCCCAACGGGAGGAAATGTCGGGCTCATCCTCGAGTAACTTATTCCACTTGCAGGCGATCACATCATCCTTCGACGATAGGAACATCTTGCCGGTCTTCATGTAGGAGAAGGCTTCCTCTGCATCTGTGCCGAGGGTTTCGTCGGGAATCGACTCGCCAAGCTGCTAGTGATAACCGGCACCGAGACTGAGTCACGAGCGAGAGTGTCATTGACCTAAGGGGGAGTTGGAGTTGTTGGCATTCGTGCGTCAGGGCAAGTCGGAACGGCTTAGTGCAGGAGGGCTGGGAGAGACAGCGGCAGAGTGGACGGTCAGGCGAGTCTTGCCTATCAATTCTTTGATGTTATCCTCGAAGGTGTCCACACGCTGAACCAGATTTTCATTTGTCGTGCGAACGTTGCGTACAATGCACCGCATCCGAACCGCCTGCCAGTGAAGGAAGGTGAGCCAATCAGCCTGCCTGGTACGCTGCCCTGGTAGCGGCCTTGCAGAGCGAGTGACACGAGTGACATGCGCTCGTTAGCGAGGGCCAAAGCCTGTACATAGTGTCGTGACCTCTGCGTTCCGACGGAGCGAGCGCTGAGCGCTCGGTAGGCTACGGTAGCTCACCTCCCAGAGTCCTTCGATGCCCATCCTCGGTCGACAGGGGGGCGTCAGGTGAGAGTGTCAGTCGCTTGGTGGCCGCGGGTGCTGGGAATGATTGGGTAGCTAGCTTTGGTGTTCGCGTTGACGTTGGCGTTGGCGTTGGACGGCTTGGGCGAGTGGTGGTGGGGAAGCAGGCGGTGGAGGGGGCTAACGTAAGCACGTGCAGTAGCCGAGGACTGTAAGTCTTGGACCGTCAATGTTTCAACCTGCACCATGGTCAGACCGACGGTCTCGTTTCTGGCGGGGACGCCCGCGAGAATGTGGTGGGAGGTCAGATCTTCAAACTGGACTCGCCTGCAAATTGACGGTCCTAACGTGCGAAATTTGCAGTCCCCATCGGCAACTCGCGCGTCCCCCAACGAAACCTCCCTCCCCGCGCCTCTCCCCCTCGTTTGCCCTCATTCCCGGTGACGGACCGTGTATGTTCGCTTCCCGCATCGCTTGTGGTCATCCCGCCCCTGGAGCACAGTACCGCTTACGTAAGGCGGTGAGAGGACCGTCACGAATTTGCTGTCGCTCAGTCCCACATCGAATTGGTAACCGAGAAGCCGATGGTGGATGGTGGATGATGAGTCTATCGCAGTGCGAAGAAAGATATTGGGGCGAGGCTGAGAAAAAAAATATTGATGTCGTTTTCTATCAGATGACGAATCATTCCGTGATAACAAGGTGCATCATGCATCATGGTCGGTCACTCAGTCGACATCTTTACCTTGTACCACGGCCCTACCACTGTTTCGACAAAGGCTGACGGTAACCTTGCCTACGCCCCCTCCTGTCCCTGAAGTGGTCCAGTGCCCCCGGTATGATTTTACTTTCGGGTTGAACCAAAATACCATCCCCGCTTGCATCATCGACCGATGATTGATGATTCATGCAGTCACGTCATACGATCTTACAAGTTATATATAAACCACGCACTACGATCTCCAAGTCCTTCAGGCTCTTCTACCTTCTTCATCCCCTGCCTCCTCACCGCTTTCAAATGGTTTTGTCGCCATAGGTACGCCAAGTTGGCGGTTGAGAGTACCACCATGCCGATTGACATGGCTATGAACGTGATCGTCGCCGACGTGTAGTTGGGGGCGGGCGACAGCGATCCAAGGAGCCAGATGGAAAGAACACCACCCAGTTCGCCCACGGTGGAAACCACCACCACTGCGGTTGCGCGTCGTGTGTGCGGTGCGCTGTTGTTCGCTAGCCACGTGATCATCGCGGGCGCCACACAAAACGCGCCAGTGGCGGAGAAGAAAAGGGAAGCGTAGCGGACGCGGATCCATGTGCTCGCTGGGTAGGGGAACCTATCAGATAGACACCCTTTTCTAATGGATGGATTCAACATACCGTAAAACATAGTGAAGCCAATCACCTCCAGAATAGAAAAGAATATCACAGTGTATCCGCGACACTGGTAGCGGTCCGACACAATGGCCGAGATGAGGGACACTTATCTCGTTACAGCGGCATGAATGGATGGCAGAGAGTATTCTGTTTCCAAATACGTACCAGCAAAGGTGACAGCAAATGGTGGGACACTCATGAGTTGAGCTTGGGTACCTGCATATCCGAGACTAGCAACAATCGTCGGTTCGAAGCTGCCGTCATGGTCGTCAGTGCCGGAAAGAGAGTTCGAGAGATCGACCTCACTAAGCTAAACCAAGCACTATCGAGCCTGATGACCGTTGTCAATCAAGGTGAAATTGAGAGCGTACGGATATTACCACTGAAGAAGGAGGCGACAGCGAGGAGCCACACATGCAGGGACTTGGCCGTTCCAACGACCTCTGTCCAACTGAAACTATCCTTGTCGTCGCTCTCTGAAATAGAACCGGCATGCTTCAAGGTGGAAACGACATACGCCCGTTCTTTCTCCGTCAAGAAACGCGCCGTTTCGGGGGAGCGAGGAAGGAGAAAAAAAGAAATCACACCAAAGACAAAGGTAAATATGCCTTCCTGTCAAGACCGATGAGCGTCATTTCAGGAGCAGTCGATGTACAATACCAGAATGAATATCCAGGCCCACCCGGGCTTACCACCCATTCCATCGAGCTGGTCGATGGCAGCGGCCAGCAAACCTGAGAAAGCGCCGGCCAATGATGCTGAGGCGAAGAAAGTTGCAATCCTAGTAAAAACGTCAGACGGTGTCCTGCGGCGTTGAATTTCATGCATACCGTATCTGCAGCCGCTTCCGAGGATAGAAGATGGAAAGATAAAGAAAAATGCAAGGGGTAATACCGCCTGCCTCAATGGTGAATGGGGAGAATGATGGTCTGGAATATCCAAACCTTGAGCCAATCCCAGGAACAAACGACATGCCAGTAACCCAGAATAGTTGGTGACGAGCCCTTGACCTCATATGAGCAAATGTCCGATATCGAGATGACAGCAATAATGACCCACCTTGTGAAGTAGAAACCGCACCCCCCAATGTGACCATAGCAGGGAGGATGAGATCAGGTCCTGCATACTGCAACGAAGGATATCACTAGTCGTATTATGAATAATGTCGGGATTTACTTTCAAGAAGAACACAGGTAGAAACTGGGTAATGTAAGGACTGGTGCATGGTGAGCCGGTGCTGGCGATCACGGAAATTTGCGTACGTTACAGTTAAAGCCACGCTGAACTACGCATTGATCAGCTGGGAAGCGACTTACCCCGAGCATTCGTCATACCTGATAATTCGACATGGCCAGTGATGTTTGCAAGCCAGCCACACGCGCATTCCCGATACTGGACAGACTCTATACATCGTCTATGCTTTAAGCAGAGCATAGAATCATATTCAAAAACATACCAGGGCAAGAAGCAGGAAAAAGCAGGTGCATAATGGAAGAACCCATATATCAAGCTTCCTCCAGACAATATCCTCTAGCGCAGTACGCTCGGCTTGCGAGAACTCTTCCTCCTTCGACTCGCCGAGGCTATTCAAATCATGTGAAGAGGGACACAAGTGGGATGCACCAGGTTCGACCATTATGCACGGGAAGGAGATCAGATGAACAGCAACTTCGAGAGTACATATATTATATGTACTGTTATCGGTGAGTTCATCTTCATCTCCGCAACTATTTTACGAATGTAACACTTACTATTTATAAATTTGTGGTGGCACAGGTGACCGGACTTTAGGTGATGATATTCGACGGTGATAGAAAGACGCGCATGATGCACAACATCAAGAAGAAAGAAATGCATCTGTGGACATGATTCTCGCAGTATACAACTTCCGCGCACACTGTCAGAGTTGCGTACTAACCCCAGAGCCTCGAGACTTCTTGCGGTGCTTGTACGCCATCAACTGCCAAGGTTGAATGCATGTTCCGGTGGAGCGGCCGCCTGAATGTTCGTAACAGTCATCATAGTACTCCCTTTCAGTTAGAGCGGCTTGCGGTTCAGCTTTACTGTTTTCCGACAAAGAGAAAATTGAAACCAGCCTGTAGTACGGTGAAGTTCAGCCAGACGGCGTTGCATAAACCCAGTGGCCGCACAGGTCCGACGAGAATCTGCTGCAACGCTGGAAGTTATGGCTCTTTCGGAAATTCATGTCCGCGGAGGAGTGATGACTCCAATGTCATGCCAATCTTCCTGGGTCTTGCCGATTGCGGGGTACGCCGTTAAATCGAGACAGAGCGCCGAGTGCTTCGGTTTGTTCTCAAACCGCTGTGGTGCGTTCCCTGAGCGCTGCAATTCGTTCTCCGACTGCTTCGATTTGTTCTCTCGTTAGCGTGTCCGGATGACCTGCACTGTATTCCTTTCCTCGGTCATGTGCTGCCGGAATTCCTCGAATTCCGCCCATTGTGCCTATTCGAGACGAGTACGAGGCAGACAAATGAGGTAGCATGTACAACGTACTCTTCTTCCGCAAGATGCCATCTATTCACCTCTTCTCGTGCCCATCCGAGACGGATTGTGAGGCAGTAAAGACGGCAGATGAATACCAAGCGCGGAAGCCTAGTCGGAGGGTATGTCAACATGCAAAGTTGGTCATACTCTCCGAAGTGTGTCCAGAAATGGGTGGGGAGGTGTCTGACGAGGAGAGTCGGAGGATGAAGGTATGACGACCACTTTTCCTCTCTTGTCCACTTCGCATACATAGCAGTCTACAACCACAACTGCTGTGCAGCTATGATCGGGGTGGGAATGAATCCATCCCTGTTCCTCGCCCGCCTTGTTCCTGCAATAAGCAATGCGATGAATGAAGCATTTCTGTGGCAGCGAGCTGTCATGGACGTAGCAAAACCAGACTGGCGCAGACCACTGTTCTGGGGAGTTGATAGGCCAGGCAACAGGCCGGGGACAAAGGGGGTTGGCATTAACTTGCTCTGGAAAATTCAACACATCTTGAATCGTAGAATCGTGAGAGGGCTGTGATGGTATTAAAGGCCGTCTGAGTAAGAAGTCAAGCCTTTCAAGTGATGAGGAGATATGATAGAAAGTTTTCCCGCAGGAATTTTGCACCTTTGCCGGCAGTGACGGCGTGACCCGAAGCCAATCATGTTGGGAGATCGCTCCAGCTTCAATCTCAGAGTGAATGCACACCGTGTCTTTAATTGTAACGCTACATACGATTGGGTACCATAGTCCATGAACATTCACGAACCGACGCGAGAACGAGAACGCGCCGGGGCGTGATCCACAGTTATCCACAGTGATCCACATTACCCTCGATCCCCAGATGGCGGCCTACAGAATGTCAGACCGACAGAGCGGGCAGCTCGATGAATGGCTCGTTTTAAACCACTATTCGCACCCACACACGGTCAAGACCTCGGAGTAGAGACGTAGTTTCAAATGAACTTGCCTTGTACAGACAACTGGCGTGGAATCGGTTCTTGCATGTCTTGCACGGTTTCTGGGGTAAACTCGCGTCCATCACGCTAATGATGCTGCGAGAACGAACGCAAAGAAAAATAAGCAATGGTGACAGACCAAAGAGGAAGAGCGAAGCATACGAATAGCATATCGCACACTCCACTTGCCCGGAAAAGTGGAGAGTCACGTTCTTGGTGAACAATGTCAGGGCGTCGACAATGCGGCCATTCTTTCGGGAATGAGTCATGTCACGTTTCTCGCTGCGGTCGTCGAGCTCACCTGCTGCCATACGACTTGCTGTACGCCAAGTATCCAACCTCTCCACCTGTCCTCCGAGACACCCACCATCTTGGTGTCCCTCACTTCGAGCCTGTGCAGAGGCCAGTCACTCGGCATCCGAATGGAGAGCTCGAGGGCCTGCTCATCGACCATGTACGACGCCGTCACTTCACCAGAGGCGGGTGAAACCTTGACAGTTAGGTTCTCTGTCGTCGAGAGTTCGGACGAGGCATCTGGCTGTCGGACCTGCGCCAGTTCGGCCCTGATGATACCCGGTGAGAAGTATGATGACGTGTAGTCGACGACGCGCGAAAGAAGTTGTTTATCAGTACGGTCCGCAATCCACGAACGGATAAGGGCAGGGACAGTGAGCAGAGCCCGATGGTAAAGGTGGGCAGCTAGCAGCTGCAAACTCAGTGGACTCTCTGGTTCGAAAGCTGTCCAGAGGGATGAACACCAATTCGAAACAAGACGAATCTGTACATACTCTCCAGATGAAATTCGTCGACTGCCCACACGTCCAACTTGAATACCTGCTTTCCGCCACTGAACAAACCAAGAACGTCAAAGATATTCGGGATGAAATACTGAGAAATGGTGGCGAGGCTCCGCATGTGGCTGAAATAACCCGAACGAACTTTCATTGACTACGTCCGAGGTCAGAACCGTGTGCTCGCAGCGTCGTTGAGAGCGTATACGTACTGCGTCAATAAACAAGTCGAATGTGATCATCCATGCAAGCAGGTATCCGGACACTTCCTTATTGCGCGATATTGACTGTTCGTCTAGGTTAAGCACCTCCCCTGAGCTAAGGCTCTGCTGCAATATAGCAAGGAGCTCAGAAGGCAATTCTGGCTTCACCATGTCCTCCGTGTCGACGCCAGCTTCGATAACATAGTGCTCCGTTCGCTTTCGAGCAGCATTGTGGAGTAAATGGTAGCCCATTCGCTGGACTTCCTGGGATTGGTCTCCCAGTAGGTGGCACATCTGCAATGTTTCTGTCGATACTAAAGAATAAACAGCAAGGTGTATGTCCTTACACTTGGTAGAGTCTTCTCACTCATCATTGTCGACGGCATGTCTTGGATGACAGACAACGCCAGCTCTTGACATAACATACGAGGTTCAGAGTAGGGCATGGCGACTGTATTCCATCAGCCCCTGAATTAATAGAGATTCCAAGTGATTACTCGCCCGTGTTAATCGCGACCACGTCCCTGATAAGTCCCAACACAGTCGCTTTCCTCTCATACCAGTCTGCGCGAAGAGGCTTGTTCGTCAACGCTAGATCGTCAATGGCAATTACCAGTCTCAACGTCCTTCCCAGAGTCGTCAACGTTGCACCGTCTTCCAGGGAGCAGTTCTGCGCGGAATATCAACACCCACCATCTCATCTTGACGCAAACATGACGCACCTCCAAATTATTCTCGATCACATCCCAGATGAAATCCCAGTGTGACCCAGGAACGTTCTGCAAGATTGGAGCGAGATGGAAAAACACCAGTGTCATGGCACTTTCCACATCCTCGTCGACACCGTCTCCGTCATCTTCGTCGGGAGTGACCCACGCCTGACACGTCTTCATAACGTTCACGGCGCGCTGTTGCGGGAGGAAGACGACGTCGGAGTTGGGGTCCGGTGCCGTGGCGGCTAATAGCCGAAGGGTGACGAGACCCGTGGTGGATGCTGCGCCAGGACGAACACCAACGAGCGAAGCAGCCAATTCGTTACGATATCTGTCCAGTTTGGGAGGCTCAGGTGCATGTGCAGTAATGTTGGTTAATATGGTGATGCTGGTCTGGGGAGCTGAAAAATAGAAGAGGCATCAGCAAAATAAAATCTTCAGGCGCAAACGAAGACAAAAACTGACCTGTCTTTTCCAACTTTCTCGCGAAGGACAACCACAAATCAGCATCATCCTTCGTAGCATCACCAAATAGGTGCTGCAGGACGATGCCGAGCACCGCTGTATCCCTCGCTCTATCTTTCTCTTTGGCGCGACGAGCGACTGCAATGGCAAACGACGCTAGACTCCCATCATCGAGAGCGACCGCGCCATCCCTACTCATTAGCGAGTTCACTACTTTGGCGTGCACGCCATCCTCTACACGGCCCAGGAGATAAGTGGTCAGCGACTTGACCCTATCCACAACATCCTCGAGATGGTCCCTCGTAATATCCAACATCACGAGGCTATTTCGTATATCCTCCACGCGGAGGTATTCATTCGCGTAGAAGCCAAGAACGAGAATGTGACGCAGTGCCCAGAGATTTGACCGTGCGACGGTACGTGAAGCGGTGAGGTATGCAAGTAGAGCGGAAACGGCACGTACATACTTCCCACAGGTTATGCTCGGAGGAGTAGGGGTGATTGAAGAGGTCGGGAGTGTGGGGTCGAGGAGCGCCAAGCTCGGAGAAGTGGTTGAGGAGGGAAGGGAAGAGGAATCCAACATTGTGTCGAATTCTTCGCGCGATGGGAGAATGTCCCTCAGATGGTCAATATGAATACCCGGAGGGGAGGGAGTGATGCATTGGATGACGTATTCGGGTCTGGACGGTGATTAGGGTTGGTGACGAGCAACTTAACAGAGACCGTGTACCCACCTCGAATCCGCTTTTTCGTCGACAACAACACTTTTTAATTTCTCCTTCACGAGGCTACCCACGACATCCCTCATCTCTCGTTGTCTGTCGCCCTCTTCAGAAATCCAAGAGCCCCACAGCGCCTTCGCATCTTCCACCCACTTGTCGCTAGATGCCTCTCCCTGATAGGGGATGACATAGCCAAGCAAGAATATACCTGTATAGAGCTCCGCCCCAAGGTCTCCAGTGAATTCATAGCCCGAATCGGCTAATTTCCTCACAAGGCCCATGGTAGGGCCAACCTCGACCAGATCTGGAACCTTGTCCAGCTTGGTCGAGGAGTGAGACACGCCAGGGAACCTTACTCTTGCGTCCGCAAAAGTGGCAACGTTGTTCGAGAGCACGGACGCGACCGTGGCCAAACAACCAGATGAAATGAATGGTGCTAAAGATATTTTCAGAAGTGATCTAAAAACAGATGACTGAGCTTCCATACCTGGGGCACTCAACACTCTCGCTACCACTACCTCCTCATTTCCCTGGCCACTCGCTGCTATTACATTGCTCACCAAACCTTCTACTAGTCCATCCATTGCTGCGCTCGCCCCTCTGAGATGTATCGGGAGCGAGGCGCCGATAAGGGGGATCAACAACGATAGTGTCACCTTCGTTGCAGAAGATGCAACTGCCCCTAGAAGCTCCGTCCAGAAAGCTTGTGTCTGCAGCTGTCCCTGCGACTGATCAGGGGATCTAGATCGATGTCCAAGGTACACCAACACTCCTGGTGTCGACACTTGCAGAAGCGCTACGCAATGTGCGACGAATATAGCGTCGAGGCGTGAAGTAAAAGACCCGTCATCGAAAAGCGAGGGCCCAAATATATCCATGAGTTTCACGAGTGCTGCGAGAGGAGACTTGGCGGTGTTCGCGATCAGTGTCTGGTCCGAAGAGCCTAGGGCAGTTTCGAGAGCCTCGATGACCTTTCGTATATAAACTTCTACAGTGCCGCGTGTCTTCTGACCCGCGTGAGTATCAGGCGCAAACATGGAAGTAAAGTGGTAGAAAAAAGTGGGTGCGAGGTCAAATGGGCCAACAGAGGTATGGAAGGAATTAAGGATGGTTGAACAAAGGGCGTCAAAGGACGCGTCAAATAGATCTGCGAATATAGTCAGGGGTCCTGCAGGATGGAGGGGCCAGTGTAGCACAATCAACATCAACGCACCGTCCCCGATCTTCCCAACTCTTTCTGCTGTGCGGGCTATGACTCCAGCAGCTTCAGTCTCCTCGACCCGCAGCCGCTTCGTGACGAGTTCAGTCCATAAACGGGAAAATTGGGATGAGAGGAGATTTTTTGCATCATCGTGCGCATGTAGGGGGTCTGCGTACACCCCACGTTGAACGATTAAGACTAGGCATTCACTGAGTGCCTTGAGCCATGACGAGGCTACTGCTCGTCTGTCGAGGAGCCTTGCATCGAGTGGAGCCCAGAATGAGGTAAGCAGTTGCGAAATAGGGTGGATACTGGTTCCCCGCTCATTGCTCTCTTTGTCATCGACTAGTGAGGCGGGTGGCAGGGTGGCAGGAAGAATCTACATGTGCCCACGTTCAAACGGAACTCAGGATATCCAGAGTGAACCATACCGGTTTCGGAATTCCAGCCAACACGACCAATACCAATGGGTAACCTTCTACAGGAGACCCAGAACATCCTAGCTCAAGGAATTGCAGGAATTCCGTGTACGCTTCAGATATCGGCAGTCCATTGGGAGGCGACTCGGTGGGAACGTCAGTGACATCGTCATCGTCATTACTGTCCCTTTCGGATTGTGAGTCTGGTTCGGATTCTGCATCCGAGTCGGAGTCAGAGTCGTCACCCTCCGTGCCTTTAAAATTGGCGTCAAGGTCGTTGTAACCCCGCGATGCACTTTCCATGTTGATCGTCCATGCCTGGCTATAGTCTGTTATGCCGTGAGTGGTACCACGCGATAACCTATCCACATGAACGTGATCATACCTCTGAGGAAAACCATCAAAGGACCTCCCAATGTTGCCCGCACGCCAATATCAGTTTCGACCCAGGCTGAACGCAGTACAACTGTGCTTAATATCCGAACCAGGGGTGCTGGTAATTCTCCTGGTGCCAAAAACGTCAGTCATGCGTGACAAGAACGGCGTATATGCGTTGCTAGCTTGAAGGTTACACATGTAACCAACATTGAATGCATGTCGTACTCGGATGCACCCTGGATGAATGTACAGAGAGAAATGCAAAGCGGTAGATCCTCCGCGAACGCGCAAACGAGGGGACGGAACAAACCTTTAAATACCCTAATTAAAGATCCCACAAGGGCCCACGCAGCTTGTCTGACTTGAGGCTGGCCTTGACCGAACGAAGCGATGGAAAATGGACAAACTTGTTGATTGACTGAACTTGAACGTGGAGAAACGGCCGCGGGATGAAGAGTAGACCAAAACGCGAGAGATGATAGGAGTGTTGTCAGGATATGGAGGTCGGTCGCAGATGCGGAATTAATTTCAGGCCAAGTCTCTGAATAAGCTTCGTTAATAGCGGAACAGCGCACATGGAAAACGAATGAGGGGACGACAAAAAGACATCTCACCGACTCCTGAACAGTGAAAGATCCGACGTACCTAGGATCCACCTGACAACGCCCAGGGCGCCTACCCTTAACCTTCCTGCTCGATCCGAGTCATTCTCTTCACCATCGCTGTCACCCGCCACTCGATCAGGCAGCGAAGATAGAGCAGGTGAAGTAGAGTCAGAGGAAGGCGGGACGTATCGACCACTTTTCTTCTGTTGTGATTGTGGTACTGGGCTCCCTTTCTTCCCTTGGGCGACACCTTTACCCTGGGGTACAGCTTTGCCTTGGGTTGCACTCTTACCCTGTGGCGCACCTTTGTGACCCTGTTGATGAGCCGAAACTACGGGAGGAAAAACAGGAGCCGGGTTCAAAACTGTGTGGAGGCCCTGTGGATCGAGGACGGTGCGCTGAACAAATTTAAGAAGGAAAATATGAAGCTGAGGGTTAAGAGTGATCTTTGGCTGGGATCGCGTTCGATGGATCTGAGGGTTAGTACGATGTTCATCTTGGTTATCTGCGGCTGGATCGGGAGTCGTAGTGATGAAGTCCGCCCAAGACTTCATGCCAACAGTGGTGACCCCTCGATCAACGTCGTGTGCAAGCATTGCCCATGTCCCTAAGAGTGTCTCCAGTTCACCTTGAGACGCAATCTCGCTGGTCCACGCAACGAGGGCCTCGCGTGCTGGATTAAGGCGAAGAATGGAGATATGGAGAGAAGCAGCAAGATGGCGAAGACGCCGGGCCGAGTGGGTGAAAAGAACCGGGGCACGGTGAAGCTGGAGAAGGAGTGAGTCGTCCCCGAAACCAGATGCAGTGTGGAGACACACCCAGACCGGCAACATCTTGACCACCATGTCTGCCTTTGCGCCCTCTTCCTCACACCGATCGTGGTCACGGTCGCGCGCTGCTTGCTCTTTGATCGCGTCCTCGACCCACTTGGTGAGTTCCTCTATCGCTTTCCCTCGTGTAACTGCATCTTTCTTGCCCAATGCCCTGAGAACGACAACGAGCTCTGGCGGCAACACATGAGCGAGACCAGTGGTATCGAGTGGATCGAGGACTGGTGGGGCTGGTTTGGATGGTGGGATGTAGACTTTCTTGCGCTGTTCTCTGGCTTCCCTCTTGGACAGCTTGGAGTCCTTTCCTCCCTTTGGCTTTGACTGCTTAGGGACAGGTACAACGGATGGGGATCCTTGCGCGGCCTTGCGCGCGTTCTTCTTGCGCGTGCCCGAAGTTGCGGACGATTTCTGGCTCTTGGGCATCGTGTGCGACGGATCGTTATCGAGGTCGGAACGGAACGTAGTAGAATTAGTGCGCTGACCCCTTCAAGCCCCTCCTGTAAGCCAGCTCCGAGTCAGCCAGCTAGTTGCTGTACAGTGTTGTCGACCAGAGTCCGGGCATTATCTTAACCGAAACGCCTCAGGCATGCCGCTCAGTCTCACGATAATTCCCTGATCATCGTCCGTAGGCCGGAATTCACAGACTCAAACTCCTCAGACAACACGGTGCATCATAGATCAGGGAGACAACCCCCATTGGACTCTCCTGACATAGGGAGACAATAGCTCTGTCGTCATGTTAGTTATTACCTTCTGGATCCTGCGCATCGTTCAGGGCAACCTGGTGCGCCAATAACACCCCGCCCTAGCAATGATATACTACTTACTAGGCAGTGAAACAGCAATCAGGCCTATCGTGGGATCTGCCTTATACTTGTAGGGTAGTGCTGGAGACAGGGCGCTGTCACCGTGACGGTCAGTCGTTCCAGACGAGGCTTCCTGTCCGTTCCGAACTGTCAGGCGGGCTCGTTACTGCGATGCCGCCTCCGCCCTATAATTCCTTGTTTGACTTGGCTCCCAACACTCCAATTTTCTTGCACCCCCATGCTCGACGAGGTTAAGATACTCCATCTTGCCGGGTCGCAACTGTCGCTGTGGATAGGGCTTGCATTTGCAACGCTCTTACTTTATGACCATGCAATTAACTTAGCCGATGAGGTGGGTCGTAGTGCTGACTCCTCCTATCCAAACTCTACATGAACACGCAGGTGGAGCATTTTTGGAGTGGCGCATGGACGCTCTCCAGAGTAATGTATCTCTGTGTAGGTGTGGTCGGTACGTAGAATATCATGACTGCTGATATATATTCCAGATACGATACTTGGGTTTTATGCAAGCAGTGTAAGCAAGTTTCCCATTGGTTGACGCTGGTTTACTGACAGTAAATGGGTCCCTCAGGGTTTCGATCCTGGGTGAGACAATAACTGGTCAACCATGAGCGTTCACTGACCACGACGGGATAGCAGTCTGTACCAGTCTTTTGGTTGGTAGCATGCCGTAGCATCAATGCTAGTCTCATACTGATTATATGTTCTTCACTTAGTCGTAAGCGTCGGCATGTACAAGGTTTCCATCCGCTGATTACACGCTCAGCCCCCTTCTGAGTGTGGTCTTGTACTATGGCGTTACAATCACTGCCATAGTCCTCTGTCAAGGCGCGTCGACACCCTTTTTGCGACAGTTGGCTCTGATTTTCGGTGCAAACTAACTAGTCACTATCACGATGCGCGTGTGGTATCTGTTCCCTCATAGCCCAATTATCAGGTGCATTGCTGTCAAGGCTTATATAATTACTACCTTGGCCGCCGCGGTGCTTTCAGGCGTATTGTGGTCTTACGTGCGAGCAACCGGGATGTCGCCACCGGGCACAGAACCTCCCCGCATACCCATGGTTGCATGGTTATTTGTTCCGCCACTATTGTTCCACAGCTTATTGTTTGCGCTCAAAGTCTATCGATTAGTGATGAGTCCTAAACACTTGCGCAGAGGCACTTTTCTTTGGCGGTTCTTGAAAGAGTAAGTGAACTTGACCACAATTTCTGTTCCAGCGCTCAGACTATACAGAGGGATGGTCATGTATGCATGTGCATTGGGTAAGACACATTCTCCTTGACACGACTCGAATTTGTGAATTAATGGGCGTTAGGATCGCTTCTGTTCATCATAATTGGGGTCACGATGACTGATCCTTCCCATATTCCGGCAAGTAGTCACCTGCTCAATCTACCCAAGACTTTAAGTAACCGCTCTCGATTGCAAAGCTGTATGATACTGCGTTTCATGGGGGGTACGTTCGATTCGTCACAGAGCACATCATTGGCTCAATGTGTTTTCCAATTCAGCACTATCTTTGTCACGTTGACGATTGTTTCGGTGTGCCACGCAATGCTCAGTATCAAGTCGTTGGCGTCGACCTTGCACGTTGACCCAGGGTGGCTGCTTAACCATGCAGAGTTGAGCCGTGTTCAGTGGCGCCAGGGTGCGACGGAAGGTGAGATCGTGGTGGAGGCCTTTGACCTTCCCGCCTTGTCTAGCCTGGCCAGGGATGCCGAATCTACGCCATCAGTACACAGGAAGGGCAATACGTACCATCGCTTGTATTTGTAACATCTTTGCTTAATGGTGGAAATTTGACTTGTGCCAGTGCTTGATCACGCACGGAAATCTTGTTCCCTTATCATCCTGGTTCATTGGAAAATGCCATGGCATTAATGGGGTAGTGGTAACCTGGGTCGTTGCCATCGACCCGCCGGGGGTTCGATTCCCTCTTAATGCAAATATTGCAGTTTGTTTTTTGTTACTTACGTAACACAAGTTGTGAGCCGAGGCTTGCAACAAACACAGACGTGAGCAGGATGTCTGCAGTGGCGACGAGGTCGATTTACGGGGTCGTGCGGCGCGTGGCGTGTTCTACCACCTCGACGAACAAACTCACCGTGCTCCGTTTTCGTGAGTTTCTCTGTGCTGTCCTTGGTCCTCTGACGGACCCAAATGCATTCAAGCTTGTCCCAGCCATACCCTAGCGCGACGATACCTGAACGCCGTCGCGTCCTCGTCCTCTGCGGTACCTCTTCCCAACACAGAGAAGGCGGTCAATGTAGACACCACTGTCGGGGAAGACATCGCTGCAACCAACGACAACCAAGACGAGAATATAAATACAGTCAATGGTGCTTCGAATGAGGTTTTCCTATCGTTCACATGTCTGAAATACCGGGTCAACCATGATACGCTCAAGGCACTTACAGCCCATCCTCTTCAACTTGAGACAATGACTCCGGTTCAGGAGCGTGTTGCCGCCCTCTTGCCCGACCTCGCTCGCCCTTGGGATCCAGAAGAAGTTGTCCCTCCGATCTTTCCCAACCCTCTCCCACCCGGTTGGAAACCACCTGTAGTCGACTGGAATATCCCTCGCGACATCCTTGTTCGAGCTAAGACAGGTACTGGAAAAACCATTGCATACATCATCCCAGCCATCGAGTCGCGACTCAATTACGTCCAGCATCATGCAAGACTCGCTGTCATCAATGCCGGACTCGAAAATTCTCCTCACATTGCAGGGAGCGCCAGACTCGCGTACCGACGTCGCTCTGCTGGCTCGCTTATCCTCGCACCTACAAGGGAGTTGGCCATTCAAATTGCAAGCGATGCACAGAAGCTCACTACACACCAAAAAGACTTTGAAGTGCAATTGCTGGTCGGTGGCACTGGGAAGGCCCGGCAAATGAAAGACTGGCTGGAGTCATCACGGGACCTTGTGGTTGCGACTCCTGGACGACTGAGGGATCTCCTGACCAACGAACCAGAGTTTCGACAGGGGTTTAAAGGCTGCCCTATGGCAAGTTTCAGGCTTTTAACTACGTGTGTCATATGTCTAACAAGCGGCCAGTTGATTCTAGACGAGGCAGACACGCTACTCTCTATGGGATTCCGCGATGATATCGATGCAATTGTTTCCTTCCTTCCTCGATCTCCCGTTCGCCAAACTTTCCTCTTTAGCGCGACCATGCCGCGCGCTGTTCGGCAACTTGCATCATGGATTCTGTCCCAAAACCACGTATTCATTGACGCTGCGCCACCAGAGCCAGATTTGACACCACGTCGAAATGAGGAACCTGCGGCCCATACTAAACCCGCGGTGCCCTGTGACGACGAACTTACGACGCACGGTCACATTGAACAGTTCCACACGCTGTGTCCAACGGCTTCCGACCAATTACCAACCCTACTGAAACTGCTGGCGCACGATCAGCTCATGCACGGTTCAAGCTCGAAGGTGATCGTCTTCTGTCCCACCGTCCAAACGACGGAATTGTTCTCGATATTATTGCGTTCACTAGCGGAAGAGGTGTTACCTGACGACACCACAGAGATCGTGACGATGCACTCGAAAATGAAGCAGTCGGATAGAGATCGGACCCGGGTATTGTTTCACAAGGCTGGAAAGCTCCAGCACGGAAAACCGACCGTGCTGGTCAGCTCAGACGTCAGCGCGAGAGGGGTGGACTATCCTGGGGTGACGAGGGTCATTCAAATCGGTATCCCAAGCAAGGAGACCATGTATATCCACCGGATAGGGAGGATGGCCCGAGGCATCGATTCCTTCGTACCTATAAAAGCGAAGGAGGTTAACAAACCCATCGTGCACGCAGACTTGTTATTATTGCCTTGGGAAGCGGGGTACATGAACTGGCAACTCACCGGCCTCCCCATAAAGCCACTCCTGATCTCCGCCCTCGATAGCCAAATTGCCTCTCTTTCCCGACAGTCGTCCACCCTGACCACCGAGTTCTTGAAGTCTGCGCTCGCGGAGATACGGCGCCGTATCGACCCTGCCGACGTTCGGCGTACGGCTGCCTCTCTGCTAGGATATTACCTCCCCCTCTCGCCCTCGCTGCGATTGCAACCGACTGCTGTTCTGGCAGGCATTTCTTCTTGGGCCTCTGAATGTTTCAATGTCTCGATACCGGCTATCACAAGGTTTCCGAGGAAGTTCACGGAGGCTTACGAGCAGAGTACCCAGTCGGAGAAGACGAAAGGTGTCTTCGTTGACGGTCTAAGGGTTACTGGCCCTTCCTCGCTCGGAAGGGTCAAGTCCAAGAATCGTTCGGTTTGGGAGGGTGCGAATACGCGGAGGAAGAAGCCGAAGCGGTGGCATTGATGATGGGGGCTTGCCTGTAGCATGGTACCATCAACCTACCTCGTGCCTCCAAGGAGTTCATTAACGCAGTTTGCCCTGTAAGACCTCTGACTCGTCCCGGGGCAGTTAGGCTCAGCTTTCCATCGATTATCCTGAGAAATACCTTGCGACAAACCATCGCTAAGGCAGTCATTGCGGAAATCTATGGGGCTTGGGCTTCGATTCACCGTCCCAGATGCGGTGGGACGCATGTTCTGGTATTTATGTACAGTTGGAATGGGCTTATTGCCCTTATCAACATACGACTTTATATTGGGACGGCTTTTGCCCTCTTCGACTAATCCAATTCAGGCGATGCCCGCACGGGTGTGACTCCGTTGCTCACGGGACGCTCCCTCGTTCGCGCCCTCAATACTTCTTCGCTGACCATGACACCTTCTGGATGCGGCGGCTTGAAGGACCTCAACTGTTCTTCCAGTTGTTCCTCCAACACGGAGGCGCCACACGCAGCAGCAACGAAGCCAAGGAACGGCGGCGACGGATTCAACGGCCGAGAACAAAATTCAGGGTGGGGTTGAAGCCCCACAAAGAACGGGTGGTCCCTCAGTTCCAAAATCTGCATTCGCTCGCCATGCTCGTCTTTTCCCACAAATGCGAGTCCCGATGCCTCGAGACGGGCGACTTCTGCAGGGTTCACTTCATAACGGTGACGGTGTCGTTCCCACGCCTTGTCTACGTTGCCATAAAGTTTGCGCACGTTAGACCACGTCGACATCGAAGGATGGATGCCGTTGGTGGCTGGGTGACCTTCGCTGGCACTGTTTGCGATGGGAGTAGACGGAGGTTCAGAGGGGGACGTCTCTGGATCGGTAATGTTAGCACAAGGTTGGAAAACCGTCGGGCGTAGACCAAGACGCATCGTTCCTCCCATGTGCGTGCGCGATATTTCAGGCATGAAGACGATGAAGGGATGGGCTCCATCAGGGTGGAACTCGGCCGACGTCGCGTCTGCATCCTCGAGTTAACAGAAGCCATAAAGTCAGGGTATCCATCGAGAGGGGTCGGGGCTCACCGTCCACACCAAGCACGCTCCTCGCCCATTCCAACACAGCCATTTGGAACCCAAGACAGATTCCCAAGAATGGTATTTTCTGTTCGCGCGCCCATTTAATTGCGAGGATCATACCCTCTGCTCCACGGTGTCCAAAACCTCCAGGGACAAGAATACCCCTTGACCAATGATCTCAGCATGTCTTTCAGAAAATTCAGAGGACATACCCGGCACCCACGACACTGCGCCATGCGTCATGGTATTTAGCAGGATCGGACATCTGTGTACGGGTTTCGAGGTCCGAAGACTCCACCCACTATGTTTTCCTTCAATTAGCATAGAATCACACAATCCAAAAGGCTTAACGAACCTGGATGATAAGCTCGTGCTTGACGCGAAACGCGGAGTGCTCAAGAGCTTTTATGACAGACATGTACGAGTCCTTGAGGTCAGTGTATTTCCCGACCAGGACGATCCTGACCCGGTCAAAGAGGCGTTCTTGGCTGGTGTAGTGATGAGGGGAGGGGATGGTGTCCAAGATAGGGGTGACATCAAGACATACTTTTTAATCATACTTCTCCATTTGACGCCGAGAGATAAACCTTTAGATTCCATCTCCTCCGTAATCTTGATCGCCGGGAGGTTCAGTCGCTTGCGAAGATAGTCAACAATTCCTTGGGCCTGGAGCAGCAGCGGGACGTGATACACGGAATTCACATCATGCACACCGACTACTTGCTCAGTCGCAACATGACAAAACATGGAGATCTTCTCCTTGGTCGCCTTTTCCAATGGCTTGGGTCCCAGCAATCGACAGGCGATCTATAATATTTGGGTTTGGCTGAATACATCGAAATCCCAACAGGAACTACGACTCGCCAGATCAGGAAGCAATCCCAGCCCCCGCAAAGCATGGACGGTCGTCTGTGTAGGTTTAGTCTTCTGCTCGCCATGCATATCTGGTACGAGCGAGACATGTATAAGAGCAAAGTTTTCGTGCCCAACTCGAAACTGGAACTGCCGCATAGCTTCAATGAAGGGAGCGGATTCTATGTCTCCGACAGTTCCTCCGAGCTGAGGACACTTGAGGCATTTTCACTCAAGAAAAGCGATCGCGCGTACCTCTACAATACAAAGGTCTGGTTCTTCGCCAGAATTGTCGACTGGGATTTTCGAGACGCGGTCTATCCAATCTTGGATAGCATTCGTGACATGGGGCACGATCTACCGAGCAGCCCGTCAGGCTCTCATATGTGCTGATGGCAAACACAATCCGACCTGGACCGTTTTCCCAAGATATTCGCCCCTTCTCTGTGCTAAAGCTCAACACGGCAAAATGAACCACGTGGAGGCAAACAAACCTCCTTCTCGATCACTTCTTGATAGATCTTACCAGTAGTTATGTTGTTATCTCTCGATAGTGTGACATCCAGATAGCGTTCGTAGTTTCCCAAATCCAAATCCACCTCGCCGCCATCATTTAAAACGTATACCTCACCTAGCGAGGATACTCAGGAACCAGACCAAAAAAAAGTCATTTGTCACGATCTCACCGTGCTCGGTGGGTCGCATAGTACCAGCATCTATGTTCATATAAGGATCTATCTTGATTGCGGTGACCTTGAGGCCAGCCGTTTTGAGGAGCAGGCCGGTCGAAGAGGCTACACGTCGAACGAGATGAACATTGATCTATGTGCACGGGAGACGTTGCATCGCACCGATGACGCCCTTGCCAATCCCACTGACCACGCCTCCAGAAACGAGGATGAACTTTGTCATTATCGCAGGAGGGAAAAGGGTAAGGAGGCCAAGATCATTTTCAAAGCAATTAGCAAACCTTTAAGGAAAAAGCTTCTTAGTCAGCGCGGAAGGGCCCGTAACCACTACGTCTATACATATCGGCGGGCACTAGGATTATCGGCGCACGTTGCTAACACCCTCCTTCCTGATCAGTCCATCTTCACTGCTATTTGATCCTATTTCCAACGTAACGTTCTCATGGACATATCTCCTCGGGTCAACACGGTGAGATCATGAAGGCAGAGATATCAACTTGAGCCGGCATATCACCGCCCAAGATGCCTGCGATCAAATTCTGGGCGGCGTATGTTGCCATATGCTTCCGCGTCTCCAGCGTCGCACTCCCAATGTGTGGAATGATAACGCATCTGCAACGTTCTGGTGAATGAGCCGGGCGTAGATTTCAAGTGCCTCGGCTTACTTTGGCTCCTTGACCAGTGGGTGATCTTTCGGCACATTTGGCTCGCCCTCCACAACATCGAGCCCTGCACCCCAGATCCATCCCTCTCGGAGTGCCTTCGCGAGCGCATCTGAATCCACCAGCGTCCCTCTGCTCGCGTTCACAAGAACACTGGTCTTCTTCATTTTCCTCAACAAGTCTTCATTGACGATGTGATAGGTCCCTGAACCACCCGGTGCGAGAACAATTAGAACATCACTTTCGCGAGCCAGTTCTTCCAGGTCCACCTTCGAGACCGCCTTTAGGTTGTACTTCTTTTGCAATTCTGCGTCACGCTGTTGGTTCGGTGGGGAAGAGGGATTCGACGAGTACAGGCAATGCGTGATGCCGAATGGCACTAGTCGTGACAGTGTCGCTTGAGCTATCCGACCAAATCCGATGAAACCAACTTTGCGTGTTGGAGAGAGTACTGTCGTGCTCAGCTGTGGTCCACAAAGCCCGAACGGAGCCCACGAGGAGTTTGGCCACTGTGGACGTCATCGGTTAGTATGTCTCGAATGCAGAGTCAATCGAATTGAACCACATACCTCTCCATTTTGCACGAGGGAGTACCCTACACCACCATTTCTTCCCGCCATAAGTACCAGCATCACGGATAGATCGGCAACTACACGATTGGTTCAAGGGTGTGAAATCATATAAGTAGGCCCAACTTGCCTGCATCAGTCAGAACGTCAGGAGTATAACCGACCTTGAGTCCCCTTTCCGCGGCTCCCTTGAGGTCAATATGTTCTGTGCAGCCAGCCCACGGGCTGAGGAATCATGTCATGACGAAAGGATGATCTCACCATAACCAACAGACATCGTCGACACGACTCGAAGAGAAGGACCAGCTAGAAGCCGCAAGTTCAAATCAGACTTGGATCTCTTTGAAGTGCTTGTCCTTGTTGTGACTGACCCTTGTCCAGGAGCTCCGAGTCGACCTGAGAAGGAGTCAAACATGCATGAGAAGTCAGTCCATGAATGTCATACTTTGTCCGTGAGCACGACGATTACCCCAGTTGCACCAGGGATGTTCTCCAAAAGCCATTTCCTATCGCACGCACGGTCCTCTGGCCAGACAACCAACTAACCACTATGTCAGACGAGCCCAAATGGCATCCCGAGGTGCGCGAACACACCTCTAGTTCGTGCCTACTCTCCAATAGTGGCATTACATCGGGGCCAAGGTTGCGGCAGGCGACGACCCTGCAGCGCAGACTGCTGAGATGAGAGACGACCGAAGTTAGTTGCGCTGTTGGACAATGATTGGAAGCGAATGACCCAGATTGCGCCATCGTTTCTGGTAGTGTTATCTATCGGGTATGTATATGTTATCCACGCTGTGAATGTTAAAGGGATCTTGGTTCTATCATCGATGACACCCTTGGTGGCTACGGAAGGAGTAGTGATAAGCCGGACCGACGGCTTTCCGGAGTCCGGAGGCAACCGGGATGGGCGCGGGACTCCAGTCAGGAAGTTGTACAGCCCGTGAAACGACATTAATTTTTTTTTCTCAAGACGTTTGTACATTCAGTCGACCACTCCGAGTCGCAAACCACACCACTACTCGCCGACAGCGTTGTCGTCCATGGCTGCGTCTGCATCAGGTGAATCTTCAGACTGTTCAACTCCGATGCTACCTGCAGGTCTCCAGACGCTTCCGATTGTGGCTTTCCAGAGTCGAACACGACCATCATTGCCAGCTGACGAGAGAACAGTACTGAGGTGGATATCAGTAACTGTAGAAGGTAGACCTGATGGAGCGATCATACCCCGTTATATTCCATTCTACCCGGCCAACCGCCGACCTGCAATGGATGATCAACACGGCACGCTGGGAGGCATGAAAAATAGACAGACTTGTGGTGATCAAAGTCTGCAACGACCGTGCCTGTCCATCTCGGTTCTCCCTCGGCCTCGGCATCATCGTTGTCTTCAGCTGGTTTCACTCTCCAGATTCTCACATGGCCATCTCTTCCTCCAGTTGCGAGGAGATGATATGATCGCCCACAGGATGGCGCCCACGCAACAGAGGTGATTGCGTATGGTGTTGGTGCTTCCCCATCGCCAGACGGTCCTGTCCCTGAATTAGTCTCCGATGGCTTGAGAGCTACAGAGGGAGTTGGATCGAGGGTCAGTAGTGTCGTTGGTCGGCGAGAGGGCGATACTTGTATTATCTACAAAGGTTCAACAACAACCTCAAACTATAGCAGGATTGGAAGATGTTACGTACTTTGACAGTTCCAGAGATACCACAACCGGCCACAAGGACTTCGCCCCAATATCTCTCTTTACACCATGATACACACCATCCACCATCGGCTTCTCGGTTACCCGATCCAGGTCTCTGTTGCACTGGAACTTGTGATTGTTGTAGTGCCTGGGCAACCAGAGACGCAGATGCACCCTCGAGTGTTGCACTTGTTTGTGTGGGTGTCGCAAATGCGACAGAAAGTGACGAAGGAGAAGACATTGACGGAAGTGTGGTGACATCCACCTCCTCGCAGAGCTGCCAGGTAGCCAACGAAGATTGTTCTAGACATTCATATATCCGAAGGTGGTTGTCAGAGGAGACGGTTGCCTGAGCAAGGTTGAGATATAGGAACAGTGTCAAATTCACGTTAATACACACCAATTTCAATCCAAAATGGTGCGGTGCGAATTCCACTGCCCTCACTGTGCCACGTGCATCAAGCAAGACCGCTCTTTCTACCCATCTAGATGATGAGCTACAACCGGCTGCCGTCTGCGCATGCACGGATCCGTTGGGCTGGGCGTCACCACCAGCTGCAAAGGAGGTCTGTTCCCAGATTTTGACGGTCCGATCGAACGACGCCGACGCAAGGATTGTGCCGAACTCTGGGTGGGCCCAGCTCAGTCTTGACACAGCAGCATCATGCGCCTACCAAAAAAAAGGTGAACACGTCGTACTCGATGTCTAGAGAACTGACATAACCTTCCATTCATCTTCTACGCTCCAGGCTCCTTCGGTTTCATCTAACTGCCAAGTTTTGATTCTGAAATCGGTTGGGAGTGGCTGGGACGGGTTTAAATCAAAGCTTACCGTTGATCGAGACTGCAGGTAGCGAGATGAAGCCCATAGTAGTCATAGGACAGGTCTGTCACGAGATCATCGTGTGCGCTTTGTATAAGGCCAGTCTGGATCATCGCGACAAGGCGTGGCAACCGGTGCGGAGGTGACTCGGATTAAACCAGATTTCTGTGTCGTTTCGCGCGTCTGAGTCGTGCTAATCCGCAGTAGCAGAGCGCAGGGGATCCTCAGAAATGCTCACAGATGTCGGTCGACGAACAATACACGGGCTGCCATATTTGGAAAGCAAGAGCCTGTAAAATCAACAAGGATAAACAACCATTCCTGCCGCCGCCATCAAGTTGATCACAGCAAATATAGCATCAATTCATTCCTCCGAGCCACATCAAAACTCATCTCATGAACAATAATGCCGGGTGTTTCGCGACATGCGCGTCGAGCGCTGCTTCTAACAGCCGATTGAACGACCCTGGGGGGAGAAACTGCTGAATTCTGGGAATGGCGATCGCAACTCAACCCCGAGCTTTATCTCCGAGGCAAGTCAGAGGCAACTACTGCGGCGTGAGCAGTTTTGTACTAGGAGCATGAAGCGCACTCCGACGAGACTTCCGTGACGTCCGTGAGTACCCAATCTTGGGTCGTCGGGTTACTTTGGGACTGATGAATTCGTCTGGTAAATCGCATCCAGGTATTATATTTTTAGCACCATGCTTCCAGGCTGAAGAACTACATAAAGCCTTCCCTGGCGTCCCATCACTCCCACGCACAAGATGTCTTCCAAGTCATTGTTTGCTCTTGCCGTTTCTGCTGCCGCCGTTAGCGCGCAGACTTTCCAACCTTTGAAGTTCGCCGGCGTTAACATCCCAGGCTTTGGTATGTTATGTATTGCACGCGATTTGAGCGCCGTCTAGATCCTAATGATCCACGCAGATTTCGGATGCGTCACAGATGGTACTTGTGACACCAATAATGCTTGCCCACCCCTCACACAACTAGGCTGTGAGATGATTTTTTGCGTGGCGCATCTTGGCTCGTTATTCACGCATGTGTGTAGGTGCCGATGGCCTTGGTCAGATGCAACACTTTGTTAAGGACGACGGTTACAACCTGTTCCGTCTCCCCGTCGGCTGGCAGTATCTCACGTACAACCAGATGACTGGCGTACTCAACGAGACCCAATTTGCCAACTACAACATGCTCGTCAATGCATGTTTGAGTACCGGTGCATACTGTATCATCGACATCCATAACTACGCACGGTATAATGGCGAGGTGGGTCCTGTCGCCGCGGTATGGTCCTTGGTCTGAAATATACTTGTCCCCAGATCGTCGGTCAGGGTGGCCCTAGCAACGAGATCTTTGCTGAGCTCTGGTGCAACATCGCTGACCATTGGAAGAACGAGTACCGAATCATTTTTGGCGTGTAAGTCGTCGAACCATGTCCATTCAAGCTGGCTAACAAATCGCAGCATGAACGAGCCTCACGATATCCCCGTGGGTCTACTTCGACTGAATATTTCTAACAAAACTCAACGGGTGTGTGCAGAACATCACAACCTGGGCTGGATCCGTCCAGGCTGCAGTCACTGCGATTCGGTCCACGGGTGCCACATCGCAGATGATCCTTCTTCCCGGTAACAACTACACGTCCGCCCAGACCTTTGTTTCGAGCGGTTCTGCAGCAGCGCTCGACGTGGTGACGAACCCTGACGGGACCATCACCAACCTCGTGATGGACGTTCACAAGTATCTCGACTATGACAACTCGTAAGCCACATTCCTGAATCTGTTTTCCTTGTCATTAGCTCAGTATATGTCAGTGGAACCCACGTGGAATGCGTGACGAACAACATTGAGAGCTCTTGGTATCCTCTCTCCACCTGGCTTCGTGAAAACGGACGGCAGGCGCTGAACTCTGAAACTGGTGGAGGTAATGTCGACTCCTGCGTTGGCTACCTCTCACAACAGATAGGTTATCAGGCTGCCAACTCTGACGGTTAGTCTTCAAACTGTACGATGGATTATGCACGAGCACTGAACGTGTTGCACTACAGTCATTCTTGGCTACGTTGGTTGGGGTGCAGGTTCCTTGGAATCGGACTACATCCTCAGTGAGACCCCCTACTACAATGGCACCGGCTGGAATGACACCCTGACTGTGTCGATGGCGCTCTCGCCCATGACGAACATGCTTGTCTCTTCTGTTGTATGACTGAGCGTCGCTTGGTCGCGTAAGGTCTACTGGCACACGAAACAAAGCTCGACTGAGGGCGTGCACCTGTTAGTACCTGAATTTTGGGCCGTCACTGATTTTCAGTCGCAAGCAATGAAAATCCGTGACCCCGAAAGTGGAAGTGCCTCTGGACACTGATAAGATGTGACAAGTATATTGGTGATGATAGTCTGAGTGTCAATGGCACTCATTATAATTGATATTACTCCCTTTACGAAGTTCATTTGCAACGGTGGCTCGTAGGGAGGAGCGGGTGATGTACAGTAGGCATGTACATAACAGGAGTGAGAATGTGGGCGAAGCCCCAGAGGGCTTTCCAGCTCGAAGCACTGAGGGCGAGTGAGCTGCGTTCCCGGAAAGAAAGAGCAAGTTAGTTGTTGAGCTGGCGAGAAGTGGTGTCCGAGAGATCCGAGTCGAGGACCGGAGGCCGCGAGGTGCGTCGACACAAGAGAGCATGCCAGCGAGCTGGTGAGCTGGCTCGAAGTGGCATCCGGCTAGTTGGCCCAAAAACGGAGGCCACGAGGTGCTGACACAACTCGCGTGCGAGTACGCCAGCGAGAAGTTGGCGTCCGGCGGTTGGCCGAAAAACGGAGGACGCAAGGCCGACGCGACGTGCGTCGCCAGCGAGCTGGTGTGGAGTGGCGTCCGTGAGGTGGAAGACCTGAGGGTGGACCATTAAACGAGCGCTGGGGGTTCGCAGGTCGCACTCGGCGCTCGATGCGAGGGAGTCAGCAGGACGAGATGGCGGACGAGAAGACACATCGCTAGCACTGCCACCTGACTCGCTCCTGCACGGACTCGGACTGTTGAACCTCTATGTTACATACTATTACCGTCTTGCAGATAGGTTCGGAGTGGATGTTGCATACGCCCTTTCACACATATCCCGGGCGATCACGTCTCTATTCCAACTTCCCTCGAAAGGTCAGCGATCGTCGTATCAGATGACACTGATGAAACAGGTTTGTGCCAACCTCACTATGCGCATTCGGTGACTTTTGTGGGTAGCCGATCATGGGACTCGCTGGCATGAATTCGTCTGGTAAAACGTGTTCCAGGTATTTTCTTATCACAATGCCTCCAGGATGACGAACTACATAAAGCCTTCCATGGCGTCTCATCCCTCCAACACGCGAGATGGCTCCCAAGTCATTGTTTGCTCTTACCCTTGCTGCTGCCGCAGTTGGCGCGCAGACTCTCCAGCCTTTGAGGTTCGCCGGCGTCAACATCGCAGGGTTTGGTATGTCATGTGTTGCACGCGAATCGAACGCCATCTAAACTCTGACGATCTCTGCAGATTTCGGGTGCGTCACAGATGGTACTTGCAACATCACCCAGGCTTGTCCTCCCCTCACACAACTAGGCTGTAAGATGATTTTTTGCGTGGCGCATCTTGGCTCGTTGTTCACGCATGTGTGTAGGTGCCGATGGCCTTGGTCAGATGCAACACTTTGTCAAGGACGACGGTTACAACCTGTTCCGTCTCCCCGTTGCCTGGCAGTATCTCACATACAACCAGATGACTGGCGTACTCAACGAGACCCAATTTGCCAACTACAACATGCTCGTCAATGCATGTTTGAGTACCGGTGCATACTGTGAAATCGACATCCACAACTACGCTCGGTATGATGGCGGGGTGGGTCCTGTCCCCGTGATATGGTCCTTGGTCTGAAATATACTTGTCCCCAGATCGTCGGTCAGGGTGGCCCTAGCGACGAGATCTTTGCTGAGCTCTGGGGCAACATTGCTGGCCACTGGAAGAACGAAAGCCGGATCATTTTTGGACTGTAGGTTGTCTGAACCACGTTCGTTCAAGCTGGCTGACAAATCGCAGCATGAACGAGCCTCACGATATTCCAGTGAGTCTACTCCAACTGAATATTTCCAACAAAACTTGACGGGTGTGCGCAGAACATTACGATGTGGGCTGGATCCGTTCAGGCCGCAGTCACTGCGATTCGATCCACGAATGCCACATCGCAAACAATCCTTCTTCCCGGTACCGACTACACGTCCGCCCAGACCTTTGTTTCGAGCGGTTCTGCCGCGGCGCTCAACACGGTGAGAAACCCCGACGGGACCATCACCAACCTCGTGATGGACGTTCACAAGTACCTCGACTATGACGGCTCGTAAGCCACGTTCCCCAATCCGTTCTCCTCGTCGTTGGTTCAGCGCGATATCAGCGGAACCAATACCGAATGCGTGACGAACAACATCGAGAGCGCTTGGTACCCTCTCTTCGCCTGGCTTCGCGAGAACGGGCGGCAGGCGCTGAACACCGAGACGGGTGGAGGCGACGTCGACTCTTGTGTCGCCTACCTCTCCCAGCAGATCGACTATCAGGCTGTCAACTCGGATGGTCAGTTCGAGCGTACAATGGGTTATCCGCGCGTACTGACCGGTGCGTTCCAGTTCTTCTCGGCTACGTTGGTTGGGCCGCAGGTTCCTTTCCCACCGACTACGTCCTCAGCGAGGTCCCTTCCTACAACGGCACAGGCTGGAATGACACCCTGACGGTTTCGATGATACTGTCGCCCATGACGAACAACCTTGTCTCGCCCATGACAGTGAGCGAACCTGTCCCTCTCTCGTCGGGAAATTTGCAAGTTACTCGTATGCACTCGTACACACTTTGTCTTCTTTTCAGTCTCTTCCAAATAATTGAAATAGTTTGATGAAATCGCGTCGTTTCTAGTTCTGCCGCTCTTCGAGTCTAGACCCTGTGATCATCAACGCTATCCATATTACTCGTCGTTTTATTTTTGATCCGACAACTGACATGATTTTAAACGCCAAAATTGCCACGAAAAGACAGAATTTTAGGACAATTACACAGATTTTGCGTATCAACATGTCCAGGACTACGCTACCAAACGACGCTCAGTCATGCAACAGAGTCACCGAGGGCAAGTCCACGACGACAACGAGCCGTCGCCGCAGTGGAGAGAAGCTTGTTCGTGTTCGGCGACAGCGCCTTGGACACGGTCAGGGTATCCGTCCACCCGGTGCTATCGTACGAAGGGGTCTCGCTGAGGACGTAGCCTGTCGCAAAGGCACCTCCAGCCCAACCAACGTAGCCGAGAATGACTGCAAGGCAGCACGTTTAGCGCTCGTGAATGCGCCATCGTACAGTTGAAAAGACTGACCGTCCGAGTTGGCAGCTTGAAAGCTGATCTGTTGTAAAAGGTACTCGACACACGAGTCGACGTTGCCTCCACCAGTTTCAGTGTTCAGCGCCTGCCGCCCGTTCTCGCGGAGCCAGGCGGAGAGGGGAGACCAACAATTCTCCGTGTTGTTCGTCACGCATTCCGTGTTGGTTCCACTGATATCGCACTGAGCCAACGACGAAAGAAGCAGATTCAGGAACGTTACTTACGAGCTGTCATAGTCGAGGTACTTGTGAACGTCCATCACCAGGTTGGTGTTGGTCCCGTCAGGGTTGGTCACCACGTCGAGCGCTGCTGCAGAACCGCTCGAAACAAAGGTCTGGGCGGATGCGTAGTCGGTGCCGGGAAGAAGGATCATCTGCGATGTGGCACCCGCGGAACGAATCGCAGTCACTGCGGCCTGAACGGTTTCAGCCCACATCGTGATGTTCTGCACACACTCGTCAAGTTTTGTCAGAAATATTCAGTTGGAGTAGACTCACGGGAATATCGTGAGGCTCGTTCATGCTGCGATTTGTCAGCCAGCTTGAACGGACATGATTCAGACAACTTACAGTCCAAAAATGATTCGGCTCTCGTTCTTCCAGTAGCCGGCAATGTTGGCCCAGAGCTCAGCAAAGATCTCGTTGCTAGGACCACCCTGACCGACGATCTGGGGACAAGCATATTTCAGACCAAGGTCCATATCACGGAGACAGGACCCACTGCGCCATTATACCGTGCATAGTTATGGATGTCGATGATACAGGATGCACCAGTATCCAAACATGCATTGACGAGCATGTTGTAGTTGGCAAAATGAGTCTCGTCGAGTACACCAGTCATCTGGTTGTACGTGAGATACTGCCAGCCGGTGGGGAGACGGAACAGGTTGTAACCGTCGTCCTTGACAAAGTGTTGCATCTGACCAAGGCCATCGGCACCTACACACATGCGTGAACAACGAGCCAAGGTGCGCCACGCAAAAAATCATCTCACAGCCTAGTTGTGTGAGGGGTGGGCAAGCGTTATTGGCGTCACAAGTACCATCTGTGCTGCATCCGAAATCTGCGGGGATCGTTAGACGGAGTCGATTCGCGTGCAACATATGGCATACCAAACCCTGCGATGTTGACACCGGCGAAGCTCAAAGTCTGCGCGCTGACGGCAGCAACTGAAAGGGCGAGAGCAAACAGTGACTTGGAAGCCATCTTGTGTTTGGGAGGAGGGGACGCCAGGGAAGGCTTTATGTAGTTCGTCATCGCGGAGGCATTGGGGTAAAACAATACCTGGAAGCGTTTTACCAGATGAATTCATCGTCTCATAGTAACCCAACCCAAGATTGGGTACTCACAGACTCGGAGTGCATTTGGTGTTATTAACACGAAACTATTCACGTCGTCAGAGCCCGGCTGCCCAGGTACGACCACGAGGGGCCCCTCACGTTTCCATGGTGGGGGAAACCAAGGAAAGAGTGAAACGCCCTCACCGTCACAGAGACTCCGAGAGGTAGAGACGACGATCGTGACGCGATCACGCGAGATACGCGCAAAACTTGGATGAGAGCACATACCCCAAGCAACAAAGCAGGGATGATGGCAACCAGGTCAATGTTACAAAGTGAGCACCTTTGAGAGACAACCAGAACTCAAATCAAGGTGTTTGAGTGTGCAAAATGGGGGTGTCTGTCGCATGTCAACTAGTTCCTGGTAGTACCGTATCCGCAGCATCTGAAACTACGCTGGAACCAGCAGGCTGACACGATCAAGTACTCTTCCCAAAAAGCGACGAGAACGAGTGTCTGCGTGCCGTCGGTCGTATCGGGCCGCGTTGCCTCACGCGGCGTGGTGCGTAGACATTGTTATAACGTAGCGAACGACTTGCACGACGAAGATGTCGTTCAGCATGTGGCAATGGGGATGCAGACGTACCCTATTACAGACGAGCCAGGTTCAAGAGTCCCAGAGGGTCCATTCAGCGGGCGATAGAGACTTCTGATCATCCGGGCTCACAACCAGGAACAGCGCATAAAATTGCCAAGGGGACAAAAAAAGCGTAGAGAACAGAAACCGTGGGAAGAGATCAGCCTGCAGCATCCTCGTCAAATCCAATGACGTTGGATCTACCATTTACACTGCAGCTCTGCGCAGGGCTACAAGGTAGGCGTCCATTCCACCCACCAAAAAGTCCCTCTCGACATACCCTCCTGTCATTCAGGTCACGAAGATCGCGCCTGGCAAACCGCCTGGAACCCGACCAAACCGTTACTGGCCTCGTGTTCGGCAGACAAGACAGTGCGGTTGTACGGCTACCGCAAGGACCCATACGACCCATCCAAGATCGTCTTTTCGCATCTCACGACGATCCAGACGGGGCACAGTAAAACAGTCCGAAGCGTTGCATGGGCGCCATCGGGTAAGACGCTCGCGACGGGATCCTTTGACGCCAACATCGGCGTATGGGAACGACGCGAGACTTCAGAGGACGACGACGATCCGTCCGAGTCTGAAGAATGGGAATGCGTCACGTTGTTGGAGGGGCATGAAACGGAATGCAAGAGCGTCGCATACTCGGGGACGGGGACGTTGCTCGCAACGTGTAGCAGAGACAAGACAGTATGGGTCTGGGAAGGTGATCGCCGGGTTCGACCGTGGTATTCGTGTCATTGACTGTCCCCCCAGTCAAGCCAGATGCGGATTTCGAATGCATGGGCGTCATGATGGAGCATAGTCAGGACGTCAAATGTGTCGCGTGGCATCCTACAGAAGAGGTTGTTCTCGCTCTCACAGAATGTTGGACTCGACATTGATTTCAGTTTTGACGATAGATTCTTGCATCGGCATCTTACGACGATACGGTCAAGCTTTACGTCGACGACCCGTCCGAAGACTGGTTTTGCTTCGCGACGTTGTCCGGTCACGCAGGAACGGTGTGGTCTGTTGCATGGGCGCCTCGCGGCGATTACCTTGCCTCTTCCTCCGACGACCTCACGATCCGAATCTGGAGACGGACCGCTGATCAGGCATGGGAATTTGCTCATCAGCTCAAGGGTCATACGAGAAGCATATACTCGATAAGTTGGGGAACCGGGCAAGGGGACAACCTTGGATGGATTGTGAGCACGGGCAGTGATGGTAAAATAAATGTTTGGGAAATATTGGTGAGTTATCGGTGAAATGAAAGTCGATCGTCTCTGAGCCTGCTCCATGAAGGAATCTCCCCAGGGGGATGCTACGCTGTCGTCGAGACTAGTCGCGTCCGTGTCATCTGCCCACGACATTTACGATGTAAATTCGGTACGATGGTGTCCCCGCTCCGGGTTTGAGGATCTACTCTCTACCACGGCGGATGATGGTTCTGTTAGAATATGGAAATTGACACCAACCGTAACATAGAGGATTGGATGTTTACATGTACACTGCTATAAATTGAGGTACTGACTCATCTCCGAGTCACTGTTCTTTTCTCTTGATGCGATGGCGATCCTCGGTCTAAAACCTTGCTCCGAGCCAACGAAGCCGGCCCATTTCGATATAGAAAAGGTGATCAGGCCCAATATTCTTGCGCTGCAGCCATATCGCTGCGCTCGGGATGACTACCAAGACGGAATCCTGCTAGACGCAAACGAAAACGCCCTCGGACACTCGATAGAAACATCATCTTCCCAGATACCCCCCGAGCTGCAGGGCACGTTGGGTGCAAAGCTAAACCGATACCCAGACCCGTCTCACGATGAAATAAAATTGCGCATCGCGAGGCTACGAGGGCTTCCAAGCGAGAAGCACGTTTTCCTCGGGGTTGGCTCGGACGAGGTGATCGACTTGATCATGCGCGTCTGCCTCACACCTGCACACGATAAAATCTTGACTACCCCTCCGACGTATGGAATGTATGCAGTTTGTGCTCAGGTGAACGATGTCGGGATTGTTCGGTGCAATCTCAACTTGAGCGGGAGCGAGGGGGAGGGCGGAGAAAAGGGGAGGTTTAGCCTGGTCGTCGAATCTGTCGGTCTATTTCTAATCGAGTGGAACTACGGTGTTGACGAACTGAACAGGTAAAGGAAGCCGTGTGCAAGGATTCGTCTATCAAACTCGTCTTTCTGTGCTCCCCCGGAAACCCGACTGGGACTACGATATCACTCGACGCCATTCGGTCCCTATTGGATTATGAGCCTTTCAGGGGGATCGTCGTCGTCGACGAGGCGTACATTGATTTCGCTGGCAAGGACGCGTCTGCCGTGTCGTTGATTACAGAGTATGCGAATCTGTGCGTGATGCAAACGCTGAGCAAGAGTTTCGGGCTGGCTGCTATCCGGTGCGCACAATGACGACCGTGGGACGAGATGGACTGACTTGCGCTAGGCTGGGTGTTGCCTTGGCGCAGCCTCCGCTGATCCAAGTGCTGAGCAATGCGAAAGCGCCGTACAATATTTCGGCGCCGACTGCGCACCTCGCGCTGGCTGCGCTCGAGCCGGCTGCGATCCAGGGCATGCGCGACAAGATCAGGACGCTTCTCGCAGCGCGTGACAAGCTGAAGGCGTCGCTGGAGAAGCTCGCCTACTTGGGTGTCGGGGAGAGCATCGGTGGGAACGACGCGAATTTCCTGTTGATTCCGATCCTCGACCCCAAGACGGGGGCACGCGAGAATGCGCGGTCGGTGGGGGTGTACAAGACGCTGGCGGAGGAGAGGGGTGCGGACGAGAGCTGTGTTGTTGTGCGGTACAGGGGCGGCGAGCCCGGGTGCGAGGGGTGTCTGCGGATAACGGTGGGGACGGAGGGGGAGAACGGGATGCTGCTGAAGCGACTCGAGCGTGTGTTGGGTAGTGCAAAGTGACCCCTCCTTTGGAGGTCGTAAACGTATGCTGGACGGCTGCGGGACATTGAGGCCTGCCAATGGCGCCGACGCCGCAAGAACAGTACAGAGCGAGGAGGGAACGGGAGAGGCTGGCGCTGCTGCCCCCGGGGCTGGTGAACCACGGGAACACCTGCTTCATGAACTCGGTCCTCCAGGGTGTGAGTACTCGGCGCCTCCACCCGTCTCGTATCGTTATCCTGCCTAGTTGATCGCCACGCAGTACCTCCAGCTCGTCGTCCATGCCCCGCTCTCCCTCGGCATCGCGTCCCACCGCTCCCCCGTCCTCACAAACGGACACGGCCTCGCCCCCGCGCACGACCAGCCCTGGACAGACGCCCTCCCGATCGGCGACCAGCTCGTCGCCGTGCTGCGCACCGCTTGGGACATCCAGAACAACCGCAAGCCGGAACACATGACCCCCAGGTGCGTGGCCCCTCTCCATCCCCACACACCTCTCAGTCCGTCGCAGAGATCTCCTGGCCGCCCTCGGAAAAAAGTACGACCAGTACCTTGATTTCCGGCAGCAGGACGCCCACGAGTTTCTGTGCCAGCTCCTCGATGCCATCCGCATGGAGGAGATGGATGTGCGCCTCCATCGCTCATGCCCGTCTCTCCTGCTCACGTGCATCTCACAGGTCATCAAGCAACGATCGCCGCCCCCAAAGAAACCGAGCAAGCGGGCCCACCCACCCCGACCACACCACCCCACCACCCAGCCCGCCCCACGCCCAGACGACGCGCTCTTGTCGTTTGTCGACATGCTCTTTGGCGGCAAGCTCGCCAGCATCCTCGTCTGCCAGGCATGCAAGCACGTCTCTCACACATACGAGGATTTCAGCGATCTCAGCTTGAGCATCAAGCCCGAGGACTATGTCCGCGAACGGAAACGCGACAAGCTGAGACAGTTTGCAAAGCGCATCGGCACCGCCCTCTACGTCGGAGCACCGCAGCAGCGCTCGTCCTCTGTCCCTGCGACGCCCGTCCGCGATTCTAATCTAGACGGCCCAGAGGCCAATGGTACCCAAAGGAGACGGAGCATGGATCTCGCCGATGTCGACATGGTCAATACTGCTCTACAAGTACCGCCATCCCCGGTACTACCTGACTCGCCCTCTACACCAGGAACACCCCCACAACCCGTTCCTGTCACAGATCTTCCCGCGCCTCCGTCGTTTGGCGATCATATCACCATCGTCGCGCCCGAAAAGGCGAACGGAAAGGAAAGGAAAGACAAGGACGAGAGCTGGGCAAAGCTCAGCAGGCGAATCAGTGTCTCGGTCGGTCTTGCCAGGCGACCCAAGGGCGAGCGAAAAGACAAGAAAGGAATTCCATCATCGAAACCTGCGGACGAAGAGAGCTCGTTGCATCACGCTGGCTCGGCTCCCGCCACCCCGGACACGCTCAACGGGCCGGCTCCACCCTACCCCCCTCCCGAAAGAGAGTCGACGTCGCTCGGACTCGTCAACGAGAGACTTCAGGCTCAGCTCACGAACGTGAAGCGATCGGTTATGCCGAGCCAACGTTCTGCCAGCGATAACTCCCCATCGGGCTCCTCGGCTCCCCGTTTCCCGTTGATTTCGCGCCCTTCGAGTCCAGGAATAAAGATCCCAAAGCCCCCACGCGCGCCTAAACTCGGCGCCGAAGAGGCGGCATATCTACGAGACATTCTCGCTGACATAAACCCTCCCAACGTCCCAAAGCCTTTCTCGATCTTCAAGCAATCCAAGGAGCCGTCGTCGGCTTCATCCTTCAACTCGCAAAGCATATTCTTAAAGGTCAATCAAATCAACAGAATCGAAGAGTGCCTTCGATTGTTCACTTCTGTCGAGGTCCTTGATGGAGACAACACCGTCCGTTGTCACCGTTGTTGGAAGATAGCCAATGGATTCTACAAGCCTAGAGCAAAGGGATCGGCCCAAGATCCGGATTCGTGTAGTGACAGCGAGGATGACGAGGTTGTCAACGGTGACCGTTTAGCTCCAGATTCGATACCCATTCCCGTTGCCTCCTCTTCTGACCCGTCGTCTCCGTCGCACTCCACTACGTCTCTTCGATATACCCAGATATCTCGTGATACCCAATCGACACTGACCCGACCCTCCACGCGCGGCTCATCAACATACAAACACGTTCCTCCTGCACTTCAGCTCAACGACGGCTATCCAATTGAACTTGTATCGCCTATCAAGAACGAAACACCGACCCCAAGGGCATTGGCCGTTCCCTCCATATCAACGACCGCTCCCGAGTCTCCCATGACCATTCATACAGCAAAGCCTGCACCAATCAGAACCTTGACACAGGCGTCCGCTACGACCGAATACTCGTCGAGAATATCGCTCAGTGCCCCGTCGGATCAACACCGGTTCAGGAGCGGGGACAGCAATACCGAGAGCGAGATTTCAGAAGGCGAGAGCGAAACGTTGCTCTCGGTCTACTCGGGCGCGTCATCGGCGGCATCGTCCAACCCATCGCTCAACGCCTCGCAAGACCTCCTACGGCAGCCCTCGCCCTCCCATTCAAAGGACAAGCGACACCATCCGTCCGGCGTGCCGCGCGCCCGACAGTTCCTCTCGCGACCGGCCTACAAACGCTATCTCATCGCCACGCCGCCGCCCGTGCTCGTCGTCCATCTCAAACGCTTCCAACAGCTCTCCAAGACGCCCGTCATCTCGTTCTCGACGGGCTTCAAGAAGCTCGACGACTACATCTCGTTTCCCGAGTACCTCGACCTGGCGCCGTACCTGGCGCCGAGACGGGAGGATTACTTTGATTCCAAGGTGGCGGTCTCGCGGGGTCGGGCGCGGAGAGCGGCGCCGTGCGTGTATAGGTTGTATGCGGTCGTGGTGCACATTGGAAACATGGTACGTCGTTGGTGGCGACTCGTCGGATGGATTCGCTCACTCACGGTGTTCGCAACGTCTTAGTTGGGTGGCCACTATGTGGCTTACACTGCGCTTCCACCGTCGCCGTCCGACGCGGACGCGGTGCGACCCGAGGAGAGCGTGAAACAACGGTCGGACAATGTGAATGGGACGGCGTCGCGGGACTGGGCGTTTATCAGCGATACCATCGTCCGGCTGTCGTCGTTGGAAGAAGTGCTCAAGACCAAGGCGTACATTTGCATGTATGAGCGTATCTCTTGAGCTTGGTGGCGACGCCCGGGCGTGCACGAGCTTTGGTGGTCGTTTGCTTATATATTTATACCTTGTTGGAGGGCGGACGATCGCGCTGGTGGGGGATATCACGCATTTGATCTAATCTGGATTGGCAGACTTATTTTAGCGGACGATTTGCTAGTACACAGCGCGGACATAGACAACTATTTGCATCGTATTGGGGATACAATGTATTGATGGTGGTGATGAGGATTGTGGTGGAGGTGTAGCGTGGACCCTAGATTGGCCTAGATCCCTCTCGACAAGGCTCAGGCACTCAGTCCTTCATGGGTGGATTGCACCCGTCGGCGGTATGTTGGATGTGATTCTGTACAGGTCGCAAGTCAGACAATTTCGTTGGAAGAGTTGCCAGTGTTTGGCTACTCACAACATATTGGCAGCAGAGCTTGTAAGGCGTGCGGTCACACGGCTCATCATACGCGCCACGCGAACACTACCTCACAGACCGTAAATACACTGGCAGCAGAGACGGCGCCAGTCATACCAATGAGCGCAATAAAAACAGAGGTAAGACGAGGGAACATGGTCGAGAGGACGTCCTTGGTCTGTGGAGGCGAAGACGTGAAGTTACCGATCAGAGTCGACCCTTTTATACGGTTTTGGACCCGCAAATGGCACTATCATTGTATTCGGTTGACCTCAAAAGCCACTGCTCACCTCCGAGTCGGCAAAGATGCTGTGCTATTCGTGTCCTGCCAGTGGCGTGAAGACAGGCCCATCTTCTTTCTCGATCCTTCGAGTTGGCACCCCGCTACTTGACTATCACCCTTCCAGTGACAGCATCTAGGGGAGTTGTTCCGAGGCTATTATCCAAGTCACAATCCATCGAGAATGAGGCCCTTTATCAGTTTCATTCTTCAGAGTCTCGGCGGGTCATGCCGGCTTGGGTGACTTGAAGTTGACACGCATGCGTGACCCTTGAACCTCAAAGATGGTTCCTGGAATTTTTGGTGGTGGGACGTTGAGCGTCGTTTTCGATCCAACTTGAACTCTCGCATGTCCAGGACTTCGCGAAGAAGAGTCTGCTGTCAGCCGAGTTCGAAGGCTCGTGGTCCTTGGTGGACGCGGATATCGTAGTCGTGATATGCTTTTGATCTGATCTGGATTGGCAGACTTATTTTAGAGGACGATTTGCTCGCAGACATAGACGACGACTATTTGCATTGTATACAATCTATTGATGATGTAGTAACAGCGTTGGACTCTGGTAGATTCGGAGTGGTAGGGTGATTGGGCGACATCGCCCTCTGAAGTGCAACGTATGACGGTCAGACCACCGACTCGTATTTGTGATCACTTTTTAACATAGAGGTCAACTGGTCTATGGAATCCTAACGCTTATCAGCACGGGAAGAGGTCGCAACGGGGTTGAACACACCTCCTTCCCCGGACGTGCCGAGATGTTGAGGTGGCCCGAACCCGAGTTCCTGGAGCAACGCCGGGAAATCGTGCGGACGGAGCTGGAGGTGTCTCGCGTTTTCTCTCAGCCGAGGGTCCATCCGGCGAGCCTTGCCGTACGTCTCCCAAGCCTGTGGTTCGACGACGAACGCACCGCCCTGTTTCAGCACGCGGTGCGCACGACGAAAGAACGTGGCGACCCCCTCGTCGCCGTGGTTGAGATGGATCCATTTCGTGATGGAGAAGCTGGGTGGGGTGTCAATGGGACGCAGTGGGGGTAGAGTGGAACGGATCGTACGCGATCACGACGTCGTATGCGGACTCGTCATCGTCGGTGGTAGTGACCCAGTCCGTCGTTTTAAAGGAGACATTGTGCGGGAAGGCGGCGTCGATGGGAGCGGGGATGGGAAGCGGACCGTGGGTCTGCTCGCAGGAGATGGGAAAGTGGTCGGGCTCGGCGTCGAGACGGTTGGATGGGTGCGGGGATTGGAGGCTCCAGAGGGTGCGCCGACGTTTCCAGGCTGCACGGACGAGGGTGTCGTCAATGTCGACGCCGACGACGCGGCGTGCGCCCCATGCGTGTGCTAGGAGAGGGTCAGTGGGGAGGGACGCTCGAGGACGACGGGCGGACCGATTTCGCAAGTGACCCAGCCCTCGTTGCAGCCCACGTCGAGAACGGACTTGGCGACGAAAAAGGAGGCCGGGAAGAGGGCGAGACGCGGGTCTCGACGAAACGGCCGTTTGGAGTAGTACCCGTGGTAGTTGCCAAAGATTGGATTGGGCATGAGATGGGGCGGTGTCCTTATCGGAGCGATACACCACCACCATGCCTGGCCCCCGCGCGAAACAAAACGGAGCAAAGAAGACCAAGACGAGGACGGTGACGGTCGCAGTGCTCGCGGGGCGGCCTCCTGCGCTGCCCCCGGCGCTCCAGCCGCGCTCGCTGAGCAGCCTCGACGAGCTCACTGCGGATGACTGGGACGAGGTCGTCAGGGTCATGTGCGACCACCTCAAGATCCCCGGCATGTCTCCCCCTCGTGCCCTCCCTCCCCCGTGCTCATCCGTACAGCAGACCTCACCAAGAGGAGCGGCCTCAAGAAAGTGTACACCAACTTTGACGACATCTACAAGCGCATCGACGACCTCTTTTCCACCCATACAGGAAACCAGATCATCAGGGGTGGCGTCGTCGCCATCTACGCCAAGATGTCCGCAGACTCCATCCTCAGGAACCTTCTCTTTCAGAAAAGTGCGTCGCTCGCTTTCGGCCGCATCGAATCCCCTCTTGACCACTTTCGACAGGCCTCTTGGCAAAGATCCTCCCGCTCGTCGAAAACGACAATTCCCGCCACCTCGCTCTCAGGGCGCTGACCACCGTCACCCACCACGGAGGCACCGACATACGCAAGGAGATCACCCTGCACGCCCCCACCATCGTCAAGGTCCTCAAAGACAACCCAGACGACTTGCACGCCGCCGAATTCGCCATCTCCAGCTTGGCACACGCCGTCACTGCATCCATCGACGAACCCCAGCGTCCCGCCGCCAAATACATCAAAGCACTCCAGCTTCCCACCCTCTTGCCCATCGTCATGGACTTTGTCGCCAAGCCTGGCGCCAGCCTGCAACTCTTGCACCACGCCCTCGAGTTCTGCGGCCACCTCACCCAGCATTGCACCCAGGAGTGCTTGGCGTATCCCGCCGTAGTCGATTTCCTAATCGCGTCCATCCGCAGCCCGGATCTCCATTCCCGTTTCTATGCGCTCGGCGCAGTCATACGGCTCCACAAGTCCTCTTCCGATCCCGAGATCCTTTTCAACGATCCTGGCATCCTCATGGACGCCATGCAGCGCGGCCTCCCGGATCACCTTGCCGAGCTCATCGTCAACTATGGCACCGCACGCTGCGAGTCCACCATGACCCTCCGCTCCTCCGCCGAATATCAGAATGCGATGATAGAGTGTGCACATGGCCGCAATCTCTATAAACTCGGTCTCACCCTCGCCGATCTCATCCCTCGCAACGAGTTCTCCATCAACGAGGGCGGCTTCCAAGCCGTCAACCAGATCACCGGAAAACCCGAATTCATAAGCGCAGGTCTCCCATTCACCATGTGGGCCGACGCACTGCCCGTCTGTGCAAAGGAAATCCGCCAGAGGCGCAGATCCAACGAAGAAGACCTCGCCGACATGCTCGACCTCAAGTTCTTTGTCATCCGCTCCCGCATCCCCGAGGCCATCGCCCTCGCAAAGAAATCCATCGAGCGCAACCCCAAGTTCCCCTACTTTTACTACATCATGACCCTCGGCTCCGACTTGGAGGAAGGACTCAGGTATGCGAAAAAGGGTCTCAAGATCAAGAACGCCACCCCGTTCGTCTACCACATGCTCTTGTCCCGCGCGGTCGAGATCGCCGGCAACCTCGCCATCTGCCGCATCCAGGAGTCCACGATAGGCGATCGCAAGTGGGATGAGGGTCTGGCGTTGTTGAGCAGCGCCTTGGACGATGCCCAAATCTATCTCGCGAAAGCGCCGCCGGACACGCGACACAGGAAGAGCGTGCTTTACTGGTTCATCGCCCTCACCCTCGCCGACAAGGGTCCAGAACTGTCGACCGATTTGAGACAGCTCAGGGTGAGTACCCGTGGTGGCCCGCGAGGTGATCTCACGCCCCTCCCAGTCATACGTGGACCAACTTGGGATCGCCGACGAGTTTTACGCCGTGTTCGGCGTCGACCCTCCCATGTCACAGCTCCGCCAAGCGCAAGTGACCATCTTCACGCGCTACCGATCCGCCGCCGAAAAATGGGGCCACATCGTCGCGCGACTCGACAGCACGAGCATTGATCACGAGCACGTCGTTCAGCGCGACAAGGCCGAAGACCAGCTCGCCGCGTGGCTCCACGATTTCCGGCACCAGAACGGGGACGACATCGATGACGATCTGCCGGAAAAGTCGTCTCACCCCAAGTGGTCGACGAATCCGGCCGAGTTGCACAAGTGTTCGTGGTGCGGGAACCCGAGCGCGGTGCTGCGCAAGTGTGGGGGATGTGAGAAGGCGAGGTATGGCGTTGAATATGGCGTGGGTCATCGAGGAGCTGATCGTTCGTTCAGGTATTGCGATGCGAGTTGCCAAAAGTCTGCGTGGGCCGAACACAAGACCCAGTGCAGGACTCGCAAGGCTACGGGCCCGTCCGCGTGAAAGGTGAGAATGGATAAGACAGCAGGATCTGTCCACCGGATTGTTTCTTGAAATATAAAGCCTATGTAGCTCTTTACCATGTCTGCCGTGTATGCCATCCAAGTCGTACGATATACGATGTTCCAACTTGTACATCATTCCCGTTCCTACCTACGTCTTTCGCCGTTTGCTCGATTTACTCGCTTCGAATGCATCTTCTCTTCTGTCTTCGACTCTTTTCAAAAAGTCCACCTTTTCGAGATATCCGCCACCACGCCTATTGGCGTCGAGTTCGCCCTTGACGTCGCTCGACTGAGCAGCGACGTGGGCACGCCAATCCATCGCAGACTTGTCTAGCGTCGTGATCTTTTTGGCTTGCGACGCCTTGGGCACGGGAGGGAGCGCGGTACGCGGCTTTCGAGGCCCCGGTCGCTTCGATGCTCCCGGTGTGGATGGCGCTGTCGTGGACGACGCAGCATCCGGGTCGACGGCGGGGGGTGGCGCGGGGCTATCACCCTTGCCTTGCTCCTCTTCTCCCTTGCCCGCGTCAGCGCAAGGGGTAGAACTAGACGCCCGCGCGGACGCGGCGTCCGGTGAGCGTGGGCGTGGCGACCAGAGTGGCCACTTGGTCGCCTCTTCCGAACCCTCGGCTACTTCCACGACGTCCCTAGAAAAAGAGTGGACGCGCGTGCGCACAGCACGGGTGCGCGGGAATGCAACGACGTGAGTACAAGGTATGTGAACGACGAAGAAACAGAGGGAAGAGTGAGAGAGGGGAAACACGTACGTGATGTACTTGCCCGCAAACAAGTACGTCTTGGCGATCTTGACCCGTTTCACCTGGGATGACGTTGCATTCCCAGTCCCAGTCCCAGTCCCAGTCCCGTGGTTGGACGGGGTGGACACGGACGCTTGAAAGCTGGCCCAGAGCGCCTCGCGTTGTCTGGAGAAACGGCGTCGTGGTCAGCACGCACGCGCGAGAAACACGACCGGTCCACACTTTTTCTGCTCTGCAGTGTCCGCGTCCGTGTCGGGCGGCGCTGTCCCGACCGTGTTTGAATTCTCTACTGGGTCATCGGAGCTGTCCGAGTCATGGTCTGTGGCATGACATTCAGCGTCGTCGAGGTGCGTCGGGCGGGCGGTGAAATACCGTCTGCGGGTGGGACGTAGTCGGTGTCGTCTTCGGAATCTGAGTTGTCAATGGTGGTCGGAGGCATTGAGCGTTGTTTGTCTTTGTTGGATTCAGAGGCTCTTGCATAACATAGACACACAACGCTTAGAACTGTGATTGGAGAATAGCTAGAAAAAAAGAACAGCAGGTTGTACAACGAAACTCCTGGCCAGGCCTAGTGTGTATGCAGCGAAAAAGTCACTCGTCATTTAAATTGATGGCATACACACATCGGGAAAAAAATCCTCAAAGATATATCCTTCACCCCCAGCATGTGCTCTGAAAATCGAACCAACAGCCTCAATGGGCGAACCGGAAATCGAGCCGCCTATTCCCAACGTCCTTGGTGGTATTCAAATAGTGCGCCTTTTCCTATAAACGATCCATGGTCAGTGTCAGCTCCGTCTCTAGCATTCTGTCACCGAGGGACTCGCCTCGGGCGTCATGGCATCCCAAATCGTCGCACGCCGACGGTTCCGCCAGACATAGTACGCCTTGGTCCCAGGATACAACACGAGCACGTTGATGGAACAAATAATAATCAGAATTCTGTTCCCCCGTTCGTCTGCGGTGCGTGCAAGACGAGAATGAAACACAATTCTCTCGCGACTCGGGACGGGTAGAGGACGTACATCTGGGCGCATCGCTCGCGACATATATCTGAGATGCGACGACGTTGCTCGCTTGCACGAACCTGGGTGTTGGCATTCGATATTCAAGGCCGGCGAGAAAGACGGGCAGCCTGACGCACATGTTGTACAAGGACGCGTTGACGGTACGGCTGGCCACCCCACCCGAATTTCTGGAGCACCACCCAACCTGTCATGAACAGATATATCAGCTCCCGCAGACGTTGCGGTCGACACTCTAGCCTACTTGGATCGGATGGGAATAACTGGGACCAGGACGTTTAGCCAATGCATCGCAGGAAAGGACTGGGGAGACGTACGGATAGGAGAGGAGTCCAGTAACCAATCCCTGCCAATCGATCAGGACGCTTTCGAAGACATGGAGTGAAATACCGACGAAAAAGAGCCACGGATTCGGACTGGATGGTAATGCATATAGGGCCACTAGGAATGGCAACACCCACACATTCTCCATCATCGACACGACGGTGCGTTCACGAACCAACTCTGACACGAGCGTGATGAGAAACATGTTGATGATTCCCATCGCTTGGGATGGTATAGTCAGCAGATTGGTGTTGAACGTATTGAATCTAGAGCATCAGTTCAGCAGTAGACCGATGAGAACACACAACCTTTACTTGCCCCGCATTTCGAAGTAAGATTGTGAGGTACGTGGAAGGTGGGTTACTAGGTATTCCGAACATGAGGCCGCTGTGAATCGCGTCGGGAAAGGGCGCATACACAGGCTTCGTTCGCACTCACAGAATATACACGGGCCACAGATCATAATCACAGACAGCCAACCAAAGTCTTTTGAGGGTTAGTCCCTCTCGGTTGTGCATGTCACCCTAGTGAGGTTTAGTATGTATCATTTACCAACACGCTGCTCGTCACCTTGGTCGGGTCATCACGAAGGACCTTGTTTACGATGATAACCTCTTCACGCTCGGTGAACCATCCCTTTGGTCGGAACCATGTCTTTGTCTGCGTGGGAGACGGTGGCATGTTGAAAAAAGAGGCGACGCCGATAGCCAACGTTATCAAGCCTCTGTGGACGTGATCAAGCAAAGTAATAGTTGTACAGCGATTGCACCACTCACTCTATCAAGAACAACCACCTATGAGTTGGCACAATTAACAAAATCAGACTTCTCGCAGCGTATAGGGGTGACTTGCCGCCATCCGGCCTTTCCGGCAACACCATCGAGATGGAAAATACCATAGGCCAGGAAGCTAGCAACGATAGCGCAGAAATTCAAGGACATCCAAAAGCCGGCCAAACGAATAGGCAGCTCAGTCTTTGTGTAAAAGTCTGCAAGACATCGTTAGTACACGAGAAATTTACTGTTACTGAAGGACGGACAAGACATGTACAAAACCAGGTCAGGTATGAAGCTAGAAAGAGCGAAATCAGTTTAATTCTTATGAACAAAATCGGACATGTCATACCCTCCTTGAAGAAATCTGTCGTGTACAACGTCAGGGTGCTATAAGAAAACTAAAGGACAAGCCATCGCACCCGAGCAATGCACGACAGGCAAGGAAAGATGTTCTTCCCGTAAGCCAAAATTGACTAAAAGAGACAATGCCTACGGCTTCTTGAGTATCGTTACACGGAGTCAACAAGCTACACACTCCAGAGACATATCTGGGTTGGTATCCAGCGATCGGGCCCAAGCTGATATCGTTGGTAAATGAATTATCGAGCATGAGACCGACGTACGCGCTTCGAAACCAGTTGTGACGGCAACTCTGCACACAAGAATGAAAGACGGAAAATGGTGTTCCCTAGGTTGAAGTCTAATCCCAGAAAAGTTGTCGGTTCATCAGACTATGGAGTAGAGGATTGTGCCGAGTCACCATTTGTAGTCAAGCGTAAATCTGAAAGAAAGCTGGCTGAATTAGCTTGGTTGATATTGCTGCGGTCCAGATTGAGTGCAGAAAAGGCTACAGCGGCCATGCACATAATCTTCCAGTCGATCTTGCGCAGGAGTGCCTTGATGACGGTCAACAAATGTTGAGCGCGAAGCCCGGTCACACGTCACTTGCCTTCTCCTCTCGGTAGGTCCACCTAGCCGAAGGATCGAAACGATGAATGTTCTCGTAATTCTTCTTTGGCCAATAGTACGGGGCAAGGTAAGGATCGTCAAACACGGAGCGCCTTGTAGCAGTGGCGTCAGGATCACGGAGTGGGTTTATCCGCTTGCCAAAGAGTGCCTTTGCCCAACTAGAGGTAGATCGCTCCTCCTCTTCGTCGACGAGGTCCGAATTACTAGGTTCTTCAAGATCGACCTTGAGGACGGATACCTGGGAAGCCGACTTAGACACGCTCGGGGAAGCGGCGGAGGCTGCCTCGCTGGCATCAGCAAGGTTGGGGATTGACATTGCGAGGGTCGATCAGATAACGAAGAGCAGTTACCCCGATTTTATACCTTTTGGTTTACATCCTCCGACGATGTCTATCGCGAAAGTCAGGTACGGACAATGCAGCCCATCGAGTGAGCGGCAAGCCTATCTTGACATCTGGAGTGATGCGCCAATCAGTGGAAATGGCGCAATGCCTAGGTTCGCGGGATCAGCTGTGCGGTTTCCTCAAAGCGGGTTCCTACCGAGCATGGTGTCATTACATCGCGTGTGCCGGGCACTGTATAGAGTACTAAGCACGTTACCGGCGTCCAACACACAGGGAAGTTCTGGCATAACATGATGTGTGCAAGGCACCAACCAGACCGAGGAACAACGACGAGAGATGACGAGACAGTATTTGGGGTGACATGGCACCGAAATTGCGCGTTCTTGCGAAGGCAAAAATTTTAAACCTGCCATCCAAAGTCGGACGAAGGGATCATGCGACAGCGTCTGATCCGCAGGGGCCTCGTTGGTCTGGTAATCAGCCCGTTACAGTCTATGGCCCGGTGAAACTGAAACGTGATAGACGTTTCACCTCTTAGGTGTGTTGGCCTGGAGAAATCAGAAGCCGCAGCCCCGAGCGCTATCGATGTTGTTGCAAGGGTTGTAGCAAGTGTCCTTGCGGTTGGGAGATCTTCTGGAAAACCAGCTACTTGACATCTTCTGCCTGGGTCAGTGAGCAAGAGAGAGGCACCTTGGAACAATGCGAACCTTGGAACTAACAATTACGTACATTCCTCTTTCACCGACATTGTGAAGAGCGAGGACGGATTGCAATACATTTGTAGATCCTTCTCATATCTACTACCACAGCACACTTACCCTCTCACCCTCACGACTTTCCGTTTCCCTTTTTGCATCCCCCCAACTCCAGGACCAGCTGGTGTCTGATCTTGTGCGCTCATACCCGCCTTGACGGTATCGACCAACACGCCTGTAGCCAGCGCTGGCGAATATGGCGATACGCGGCTTGGTAGGGGTGGTTCTGGCTGTGGGGGTGCAGGCAAACGGCTGGGTTTCTGCAGCGGCACGTTGCCACCGCTCTTTGGTTTTGCCGGCTGTTTGCCCTTGCTGGATGTTGGCGCTCTGGTTGTCGGTACCGCAGGGGCGACGGGGAGCGATACGGTGGTATATGGCGGTCGAGGAACATTGTCAGGTTTTAGCCGTTGTATCTGGAATGAGATCAACTGCAACAACTGTCTCTCTGTTCGTCGACATTGGTTTATTAAAGGAAAGGTAGGACAGGAAAGATGGGAACGCACTGGTCCCGATAGCGGTGTTGAGGAGCCGCCCGTCCTTCTTCCACTGGACACGCACGCGACCAGGGTTCTCCCAGTCGCGCGGGTGGGACTTGTTGACCTCGTGGAGGGTGCCGAGACCGAGGCGGTTGGTAGCGTCGGCAATGTCCTTGCTGAGGGGCCACCAGACGCTTTTCTCGCGTGCGATCCTGCGCTCGCCTCTGCCATAGGGTCGCTTTGCGTCAATGTATATCGGATATATGCAGGTCCATCTGCTCGCGTGAGGGGGTGAGTGAGCGCGAGAGAGGGCATGCGTACTTCTTGTATGGGGTGATGTCCGTGATCGTGTTCGATGGCGGCTTGGCAGACGGGGCTGGACGGGGCTGGGAGTGGGAGGGAGATGCATGGCCTGGGGCTGATTCGCTGGGGTCATCCGAGCTGTCCTCGTCGTCCGATGGGCCAATCTCTGCGAGGAGGGGGCCGCGGGGGTTGGCGAGGAGGGTGCGGGAGGGGAGGGGGAGGTCGGTGTCGTCGTCAAACTCTTCGACGACGGCTGTGCGACGGGCCATGGTCGATGTCGCGGTCGAGGTTTGGATATTCTCACGGTCGTCGACGATGGAACTGATCCACGCGTCCACGTTGGTGCTCCTACAGATCGTCGTCGTGCTCGCCACACCACTGTCCGTATGTCTTCCATTCGGCGAATGCGAACCATGCCCACCCGATGCCGTCAGTCTCCATTCTGCCATTCATACACGCCCTGACGCCTGCTTCAGCTGCACGAGCCATTCTGCCAGCCGTTTGGCAATCGGCGCCTCGTGCACTGCTCCCCTAACCAAACAATAACGTCTACGGAGCCCGAGCCATCGTGGTACCCATACCCCACTTTTACGCCGATCCAAGGGGAGACCCCAGCATGGCAGTCCTGTGGGCGGATCGTCGCTCGGGAACGGGGTGACTTTTACGAGTTCCTAGCCTGCAATCTCCTCTTTGGAGCAGTCGCGCTGAGTGTCGCATTGGTGCGCTCGCGAGTGGGGGAAGCGAGACAAGCACGCCGGGTCGCTGCACGGATAGGCGTTCGATAGACGGTATTATGTTACTACGTTCATGATTTAATTGGAGAATGGACCGTTCGAACAGACATGCCGTTCCAGGCTGAATTACGGTGCTCAGAAGCATCTCTTGCTGGGGGTGTGTGAGCATTGTGCAGACGACGGTGATGAAGATGCCTGAGCGGTGATTCATGTGGCAGACCCTGAACAAAAGGTGAGCGCGTGTTCCCTAGTGAGCTTGTTCCTATTTTGTCACGGCAACAAAGAAAACATGCGGTGGTGCCGAACAATGAAACATGCCGAGTACAAAAAGAACGAAACCAGGCCAGTTCTCCCCAATCCCTCCCTCCCTCACGATCCTTTCCCCCCTTCCCATTCTCTTGCTCCGTCATGCTTTCTGCCGCACTCTCCCTTTTGGCCGCCCTGCCGCTCGCACTGGCTGCACCCACATGCACACTCAAAACCTCGGCTGCAATTGCCTCGCCCACCCCATCCTCCGCGCCTTCCAACCCTTCCTCAAGCAACACTACCACGGGTGCTGGCACCAATGGCTTGATTTCCATGGCTTGGTTCGCCGACTGGCATCCCAACTACGGGGTCTCCAACATCTCCTGGGCAGACTACACACACATGGCTTTCTTCACGCAAGTCCCTCTTCCCACCCCTTCATCCTCATAGTTACCCCTTCCCCGCAGCGCACAACCCTCTTCTGATGGCACCATCGAGGTCATTCTCAGTGACCCAAACATGGTCGACGAGTTCACCGCCGCCGCCGTGGCCAACGTGAGTTTGCCCTCTCCCTCGGTCAACTTTCGTTTAACAATCATTTCAGAACGTAAAACCCATTCTGACCGTCGGTGGTTGGGACGGTAGTATTTACTGGTCATCCTCGGTCGCCACCGATCAGAATCGCAGCACTCTGGCCAACTCCCTTGCTCAATACGCTTACGCTCACGGTTTCACTGGTCTCGACTTTGAGCAAGTCCATCTATTCTTTCACAGTCGTCTTACTTATCCCCTACTAGCTGGGAATATCCTGGCAAGCAGGGCATCGGTTGTAACATTATCAGCCCCCAAGACAGCGCCAACTTCCTCTCTTTCTTGCAGGAAATGCGTCAGGTTGCCTCCAATCTCACCCTCTCTGCTGCAACCAGTATCGCTCCCTGGGTTGATACCACTGGTACCCCATTGACCGATGTCTCGGCATATGCATCCGTTCTCGATTGGATTGGTGAGTATCTCTCCCTCAACTTCTTTGCATTCTCTTATCCAGATCCCAGAGATTATGAACTACGACGTCTACGGATCCTTCAGCAGTGTCACTGGCCCCAACTCTCCCCTCAACGACACCTGTGCCCCCTCTGGCGATCAAGCAGGCTCGGCTGTTTCTGCCGTCGCTGCCTGGACGACCGCCAATTTCCCTGCCAACAAGATTGTTCTTGGTGTGCCAGCGTACGGTCACAGCTACACTGTCCCCGAGTCTACCGCCGTCACTGGCACCACGCTCAACATCTACACCTCATTTGACCAGACCAACATCCCCGCTGGTGACTCTTGGGACCCAGCCTCCACCTCCGCCGATGTCTGTGGTAATCCTCCTGTTGGCAATGGCAACACGGGTATCTACAACTTCTGGGCCTTGATCGGTGACGGTTTCCTTGGCCAAGACGGTACCGTTGCCTCCGGCATGGTTGGCCTGTTCGACTCGTGCAGCCAGACGGTACGTCCCTGATTGATCGCATAGTTTTTGGTGTCTGAGTCATCCTTTGCCTTAGCCATTTGTTTACAACCCTTCCACTTCTGTCTTGGTTTCTTACGACGATGCCCAGTCATTCAGTATGTCTCATGGTTTCCATGCTGATCCCCATTCATTGACATGTCTCGCAGCTGCCAAGGGACAGTATATTAAGCAGGCTGGTCTCGGCGGCTTCGCCATGTACGAAGCTGGTGGCGATTACAACGGCATACTTGTCCAAGCCATCAGCCAGGCGATGGCTTAATGCAAAACGACTTCCATTCACTCTCACTCCCACCCTCCTTCGACTTCACAACACGCACTGACAACGATCGATTCGTTCTGGATATTAACTAACCTGCGACATCACACGCGGGTCGACCCCGCTTTCGTCGCCCATCTTTGCCACTCCTCCGTCCAGGTGTCGGATGAACGTAAGATGACCGGAGATGCCCTTCGCATTGCATAATGCTTGCTGTCACGGGCACGGTTACCTTTGAGAGGTACCTCGAGGTCGCGCTGGATTTCTAGTTGACACCTCGTTCCCTGGTTGGGTTTGGTTGTTTTTTTACGCAATGTAAACATAGACGTAGCTTTGATATGCTATGCAATTTAATACACATGGTTACTTTTGGATCTTGATGTGAGAGACTGTCGTCTTTCATACCTGGCCAGCATTTGAAGGTCAACCGATTTATGGACCTGAATGGTCCAAGTCTGTTTTTCAATGCAGTCCACTCGCCCGGTGGAGAATACGCTCCGGGCCGGACACCCGTAAAATATGAACCCACTTTTTTTCCATGCCGAACTGGCCGCCCACCTGGGATACCCCAGTCTCGTCATACAGCCAATATACCCGTGCCAGTGAAACATGCATCTGTAATCCGAATCATCGCCACGGGCGATCGAGCATACACAGCTGGCGTTGCTCGTTCGATCGGAAAAACGTCGTCCCATTGAGATTTGACGGGGACCTTGGCAAGCTACCGTGTACGGTGGAGCCTTCTCGACGGCGAACCTAGACGAAGTTCATAAAGGCGATGTCCGAGTTCCAACGATCTCGGTTCTCGCCGGGCAAAGGGCAGTGGCCCGGGCCGCAGTGGCAGTGGCGGGAGCAGAAGTGACAGTGACAGTTTCAAAATCAAGGCGGGCGGCGCGCGCACCACTGAGCCAAGGTCCAGGCCCGAGTATCCTTGAACGAGTGATCCGGCCGAGAATGGAACGGAAACTCGGCGAGGCCCTTTCCATTCGCAGGTTGGGGTGCTCTCCATTCGGATTCGTTGGAGAATGGGCGGTGCGTTCGGTGTGCAATGTTGGTTGCTGTACTTCGGCGATGGCAACCCTTTTGTCATGGTGAATCCATGACGTGTGGGTCTAGGTGGGGTGAATTTTCGCTGATGTGATCCCTATTCATTGACATGTGTCTCGCGCGGCGGGCCTGTACAGTGTTTAATATTCGTCCGATCGCTTTGGTTTTCTGCGTGGACCCACCCACTGCGGCATCTGTGGAGAGATGATGGCCTGGCCCTGGAACTGATCAGGGTAGAAATGGATATGAAGATTCGCTTCCTAGTATTGCAGAATCATGACTTCCAAGTGGGTCGGAGGGTTTTTGAACTTACTCTCAGTGACAGGGTTTATCAAGAATAAAGAAGAGTCTGGCAGACAATATGAGTAACACTGAGTAGGGTACGTCGTCCCTGCCCGGATTAGAGATCCATAGAGCATAGAGTCCTATTTGATCGACGAAATACAGTCACCGGTATTCGGTGGAAACGTAGCAATATATCTATGAGGTGCAGACTTAAGAACAAAAGAGACCATGGAGTACATGGAGGGATATAGGAGTGAAGACAGCAGAAAAACAAAAACAAAAAACAAAATTAAACATAGATGTATGAAATATAGCAGAAGAAAGACAACATGAAATGGATGATGGTGGTGATATACGCAATGAGACAAGACAACAGTAACCAATGCAATGTCGGGGTTTGCCCAGACAAAAGCCCAATAAAGAATACGACCACCCGGGATAACTTGGAGAGGAAAAAGATAAAATAGCATAGAGTGCGCAGGGGCGCCTTTTGATCATTCGCCTTGTAAACTGCGATGCGCGAATGGGCAGGGGAGTCATCGCGGCCCAGAGACAGGTCCGTTACTGAGCTCATGCCCGACCTTGTGGACGAGCGCCATCCCCAGAGGTCGCAACACCTCTTCCCAGATCTTGCGTCTTCGCCTGCCGTCAAAAACGCCAGCGGAACGCTCACCCGTTTCGCCCTCCGGTCCGAAAACAAAGATCTTGCCATGCGAATTGTCCCAGGGCCGTTCCCCCCACGCAAATGCAATCCAACGCGACTGGATAGCGTCACGCACACGCCCGTAAGACCATTCGTCGACCACGGGACGCAGCCACCCTCCAGGCCGGGAGACACGACGACTATAGTCAAACTCGCCCTCATCCATCATCTCGATATCGTCCAAGGTACGCGTGCGTGAAATCATGTCTGCAACATCACCATTGGATGACTCGGAAGAGGGCAACGATGGAAGCGGTTCATCAGCTTCGAATGACATAGGTGAGGTAGCTGGCGAAAGAGGCAGTGGGACGTTGTCGAAGAGGTAAACGAGGTCGGCTGCATGATGGGGAACACCGCGAGCTGGGCCTTCTTGATCGAAAACATAACGCCACACATGACGTCCGCTCTTCTTGGCCGCTTGAACGACGCACTCTGTGGGCCAAGCAATGCGAGCGTCCTCAACGAGCTCTAGTACCCGGTCAGAAAGCTCATAGGACGTATGGGGAGAGATGTCGTAGGCATTGAGAAGAGCAGTAGCTTTGCTCAGGGATTGGCAGATGGCGCGAAGCCTGCGGACGACACCAGATGCTGCCCAGCTAGAGGCTTGGGAGCTCCAAACATCAGAGTCATAAGCGGAGTCACCGATGATAAGCGGCTGGAGGCCAGAAATGGCAGGCGGTGGAGCAATGCGGCCTTGTGGGTGTGGACTTCTACCCCCGCCCTTGCGAACCCCTAAGCGGAGTGCAGCGAGACTGTGGCGAACAGGTCCATCTGTGTCTTGAATCTCCGCAGGAGGAAACAGGGATTCTCGCCATCCTGCACGGAAGAAGACACCGTCGTCTACAGCGCGTATAGGGCAGTGGATTTCTGCAAGTGCTTCCGCGCGAACGTTGCGGAGCTGGTCAACAGTAGAGACACGAAGTGCACACAAGGCTCGTGAAAGGAGCCAACCTGCGGTAGCAATATCGGGCACATTGTGCTCGATGATGGCGCTTTGTACAATGGAACGAGCAAAAAGGGGGTCAGACTTGTTAGGGTTGGAATATAAATGGCCGATGATATCCGCTGCGCCGGAACCAGAGCCGAAAATTGTAACGTTTGAAGGATCACCGCCGAACCCGGCGATGTATTGATTCACCCACTCGAGGGCGCGACGCTGGTCACGTAGGCCTGGGAAATTGTGTTGAGTTAGGAACGGAAAGACAAAAATGGGACGGACCGTAATTTCCAACACCTTGGTCACCTGCTGCACGATTATCTTCGGCAATCTTTGGACTTGCGGCACAACCAAAGAAACCCAAACGATAGCTGGGTGACGTGAGTATGGGTTAAGACGTAAACGCAAGGACGTACTTGAGCGTAACGAAGATGATCGGTTTGCCTATGCGAATGCTCGTGGCGACAAGTGGGCCGCCGTCGTAAACCCAGCTAGAGCCACACCCGTGGTTTCCACCCCTTGACGGAATGAGCTGGAGGAAACACGTGGAGAAGGGAGCACCAACCCATGCACCCAAATCATGACAGGTAATCGAGAAAGTGAGCTCTGATGAGCGGGAGCAGTAATGTTCAGATTCAGACAGTCGAACTCGTCCTGAACGAGAACTTGTCTGGGGATATCAATGTCTGGCAGACCAATCAGCTCCTCTTCGAGACTCCTTTGATTTGGTTGAGGGCAGATTGGGCTGAGGGGTGGGGCTGAGCGAAAGAAGATGGCACGATGGAAGAGGGGTGACATACCCAAATTTGGTGGCATCGACCATAGGAGGGTATGAAGAACAGAGGACTGACTGGCGGAAACGTGCAGGCACAATGGCATATCTGATTCCACGAAACTGATGGATAGGGGAGCTAGGGGAGGACACGGTGTGTTCTATACCATGGAAGGTAGTGTTGAGGGAGGAATGGTGGAGGGCGACATGAGAGCGGTCGAGGATCATGGTGGACTGGAGGAGAGGATTGAAGGAACGAAATAAAAGCACTGTTGTACTTGTCTTGTGTTTGCTTCATCGATCCCATTTAGCTGTGGAGTTAGCAGAAATCCAAGTCCCTTGCTCAAAACGGAAACTGCCAATTGATCAGTCACCTGATCACGGGGCAAACCGGGATCGTCTCATCTCGCCTGCAGCGAAATAACGTATCTGAATCCGGCGAAGTCAACGGCGAGCTCGACGGCTGGATGTGGGTCACTTACCAGCGACGAGGAGGCGAGGCGGAATGGAGAATAGTGCAGTCATCAATATTACCTCGGCCACGAGCCACACACAACGAGAGCAAGACCTCCATGACAACGCTCTCCGTACAACCACAGGTGGCTCAACGGGATGCGGGAGCCCCTTTTGATTGCCATCGGTGGCCCATCACAGAACCATACCTCGACACGTGCTCGACACTGCTCAGCGACGGTCTCGTACACTGGGTATCATACATCGGTCTCGATGCTACATCATGGTCCAGGGTCAAGAGGTGGAAGAGTGTGCCACGACTGCGTCCAACTGCTTTCTTATCGCTCCAATGGCACCTCGGATCGATACGACATGTCACATGTCACGCCCGATATGGCATGTACGTACATAGATATAGTTATCCCACGCACCGGTTAAGAGATTTACGACAGTCATTATACAATGCGACCTGCTGGCCCCTGCCAGGCAGAAAAGTGTTGTCCAAGTGTTGTCGCCTACTCCTATGGTTAGAGCATCAGGCTTATCTATGAACTGGCTAACCATTCGGACCTCACAATTCATGCTAAAGACTCGTCAAAAACGTTACGAGGCAATGGTACTGCACCGTGTCGCATCCCGAGGGCACGCTGAGACACACTACCCTCGTCATTGGTATCCTTTTCAGGATCATGGGGACCGGAATGCTCGCCAAACGGCTTCAGCTCTGCATTGCCCATGCATGTCTCATGACAAGGGCGGTACTCATAACCCAGACCACCACAGTGGGTACTAGGCATCTTTGACCCGTGTCGGTGTTCACCATCGACGGTGACAACGGATTGTATCGCGGAACGTGCTCTCGAGTGCGCTTCCGATCTGGTTTTTTCGCAGCGTGAAGCTGAGTTGAAAACCGAAGATTCTGATCTCTTCCGCGTTGTCAGCAAGCTGGTTATCAATGTCGTGACAATTATGCAGGCGGTGGCACAGTTTCGGCTCCTCACCTCGGGTTCGATTGTCTTTGAGCACGTCAAAGTGGCGTGCCCGATGATCGTGTACAACACCTTTGTCTACCGCATCCTGCACAAGGGCGGGACAGGCTTCAAGGACTCTATACCCGAGACGAACAATATCGTATTCACGATGGATGATGTCGCCCATGGGGGAGGGTTCAATCACAAGACCCTGAGCAAAGGAATGCCGTTGTTCGCGCCGGCAGGAGCGACAAATCGTCTACTTGGTCTTTCGGATCCAAGACATCTGGGACTGCCGCGTCTAGGACATGTGAGGAAGAGCGCCAATAGATTGGGTTCGAGCTGTCCTATGTAAATCAGGGCCAGTCAATACCTTTTTTAAGCCCATTCCGTGGGTAGTACAATCAAAGTTTACAGTGCGTTGCAGTATGGCCAACTCGCGAGCAAGTACACTTTATTATGCAACGCACTGTAATTAAGCTCACGTCTCTAAATCATTCGTCGGCTCACCGCTCAGATCTCAGACCTTAGGCCTCAAGGGGGCACACACGGTGGTTGTGCATGAGCCCTCGCGTAGTGGATGAGGGGACCATACATCCGCCGGTACTCTGAGCATACAGATGTGACGCGCTCGGTGGGAAGGGGCGATATGAAGTGTGGTTGGGGGAGGCGAGGAGTGGCGAGGGGGCGTGAGGCGTCGAAACACCCAGGTGCCTGCAGGGCATGAGGTGGGGAGACAAGATGTGGAAAGGGGAAGGAAGGGGATGTGGCAAGAACAGGCTAGTCCATCTGGAAATGGAGCACGACGAAAAAGGTCTCGCCACTAAAAGCAGATCCGCAGAGTATGATCAGAAACGACTGTATTCTGATCTCGAAGTATTAGGTCTGGTTTTGGGAGACCAAGAGCGGGCAGACGCTATCAGGATTGAGGTACCGTGGTCCGAGGGTGGGCCGGATGTCATCCAGGGGCACACGGGGATATCACGTCAGCAAAAATTGGCGTGCCTCATGGGAGATCACGCCGAGTTTTCGGTCTGCTTCTTATGGACTACTCGGCCCGGGGGGGAATGGCGGACGCTAAGTAAGTAGGGGGAAAAAAGAAAATTGACAGGCCTGATAAAACACGTCCTTCAAAGCTTCAACTTTCAAAGGATCCAGGATCGACATTGGGCCTCATCCGAGCTCATCTGAGTCACAACAGCGAAAGTTCAAGAACGAGGGAGATCGTCCCTGGCCTTGCTCAAAATTGACAGCGCCAAGTGACGCGCGACGCGTCGATGACATCGAGCGTATAGTAGTGTGTATGCGCTCCACTGTTGGAGGCCAACTTCATTTTCCGCGTGCTAGCGCTGACCTTCCACGGCTTGGGGAGAGTCTCAATTGTGTTAAGGCCTTGGTATCGATAGTGTATAGCTCGCATGTAGACTTAGGCTTTAGTTGTGTTCTTAGTCGACATCATGTGCCTTTTTCTCCAGGTCGCTCGTATGCAGCCTCCTGGTGATCGTCGCATGGGTCTACCAAGTCATGAAATAAGTGGAAATGGGACTCGACGATTGGCAACTTGAGAGAGCGAGGTCGAATTTACGACGGCTGATTTTCCTCAGACGGGGTTCAGCGAGACACGAGCTTGGGTGTCTGGTTGTCGGCCACGACAGAGCCCTCCAGTTGGTCCTTCGGGGGGTTTGGCCGATCGGGGATATCGAGCACAGTAGCTAAAACCTGAAGCGTCCCGAACGGGTGGACACTGTTGTGCCAGTCGAGCAAGCGTCGATGTCGCAATAAATGGGATCCCCGAGACTGCGATAGCGTCGCAAATTTGACTCGCTTTAGTAACAGCTTTCTGGAATCGCCGGGCGGACACTACAGCAGAAATTAACGATGTGACTCAACAGCGACGCGCACGACGGGAGAAGACGACAAGTCGTTCCACGCGTCAATTGACGCACGACTGTAACGCCACGTGACGAAACGGTCACGTGGGGCTAGCCGGCGGCAACTGAATCCTGATGCGGGAGGCGCCACAGGACCGACGGCTTTTGCTCCTCAAGCTTAACATAGAGATGAGGTGCTGGCTAATCTGAATCATTCGCGCTACAAACTCGGCCGCGCTAACTGCTGTTAGCTGTGGATCAGCAAGAATACAGGTACTGTCACTCCCAGGTATTGGTGACACGATGAGCCATACAATACCCAGGGATGCCCCATACAGCACCCGTGGGTTTCTCGGCAAAGGTGGTAAAACGGTACCGGTGTTGTCAAGCAACCAACGATGTTCGTGCCGCTGTCAGCAGTCGAAAAAGCTGCTGAAAAGTTGATTCAACTGTTTTTCAAACTTTGGTTTAGTTTGAGTTTGACATATCGGGAAGTTGGCAGGACTCTCCAGCGGGACGAAGGCCCATCGGGTTGTACTCCGGGTTTACCCGTCCTTTGCTCAACTGCGAATATTTGAGGCTCACGCAGGGTTCCCATCTCCACCCTTAGTGACCCCCAATATGATGTCATATCGGCAACGCACCCTCCCTAAGTACGGATGGGTCTAAAAGTGGTCTGTTTCAAAACCGTTCGTCACCTATCCAACACGATGTTCCCTGACTGGAGTTGGACACTGATTGGTGACTTTCCCGCTTTTTCTCAGATGGCATTCATAATGAACCCCGTTATCCGCAGCTGTCTCGGTGTCCTTCCATAGCGTAGCGATACTCTCGACCGTATTCAGGCTGTGGTACCGATGGCATACATCCCGCATGTGGTGGGATGATGCTTGGGCCGTGCCGGCGTTCTTGGCCGATATCGCCTGCCTAATTGCCACGCTGCTCGAGCGACCCATTTCGGACGGTAAGATTATCGTCGAACATGCCTACGTCCACGACTGACGAGTGGGTGATCAGCCAAGCCCCATTCCTTCACTGTCGGAAATTGGATCGTCTCGTTTGCATATCCGATACTGATGTGGTGCGTTTGCTTGTCGACTCAATGGCGAGCGAAAGATGACGAGGAAACCATACCACGACGGACCCCAGGGCAGCGAGGATAAGCATCTTGACCTCTATGGTGCACGTTTCGCACCCCCAGGGCACGCAGAGACACATTGCCCTCTGCATTGGTACCCTTTTCGGGATCATGGGGATTGTGATGCTCGGACAGCGGGCTCAGGTTTGCGTTGCACATGATTGTCTCATTACGAGGGCGGTCCTTATAGCCCAGACCACCAGTAAGCACCAGTCATTCGTTGGCACCTTGTTGGTGCTCACCACTGGCGGTAACAGCAGATTGTATCGCTGACGTACTCTTGAGTGTGCTTCCGATCTGGTTCTTGCGAAACATAAACCTCGGGCGAAAACGGAGGATTCTGATATCTTCCACGTTTTCGGCAAGCATGGTCATCAACATTGTCACGGTCACACAGGCGGTGGCATTTTTCCAGTCCATCACGTCAGGTTCGATTATCTTTGAACATGTCAAAGTGGCGTGCTCGTTGATCGTATGTAACCTGCTCGTGATCGTCACCTTTGTCTACCGCATCCTCCACAAGGGCAAAACGGGCATTGAGGACTCTATAGCCGAGATTGTGTTCACAACGGTCGACCTCGCCCAGGGAGGGTTCGGTCAAGAGACCACTAAAGAAAAGTCTTTATCCGTGCCTTCAGGAGCGACAAAACTATCTACTTGGTCTTTCAGAGATGGTAGTGAATCGAAGACATCTGGGCCCGTGGCTGTAGCGGTGTCTCGGATAGATACAGTGAGTAGCGAGGATGAGCACTCTGGCCGGTCAGTTTGACTGCCCTATGCAAATGATAAGTTATGTTTGTACCTTTTGAACCACAGGACATGAATGTAATAGTTACGAGCAAGGTTCCAAACAACTGGAGCTCTGATACGGTATAGTCATTCTCCGAGTCTTTGAAGTCCCGTGAGCGACAAGAGTATGTGCCAAGGGACTGACTTGAATTAAAGCACGGGGTATACCGTACGCGTGGCCAGTGGCCACGGCACTACGCTCAAGGAAGAGTTATTTTCCCTCATCGCTACGGTTGGGACAGCCCCGGAGTCAACGAACAGGTATATGACATACTTTGAGCTATGTCAGGTCGCTGGGGCACTGCGAGTGCTCTCTCCGCGGGGCTATGAAGTTGAGCCATTGACAGGGTCGGTAGTACATAGTAAGATTTGAATCTGAAACGCTCTGTTGACTTATATTTGTTGTGTTTGGTAGGCTTTTGCGGTGCAACGGGCGTTACTAACAGGTCCGTTGAAGTGAGAGCGGTGTGGTCGCGTCGCGCTGCGCTCGGGGGTTGCCTTATATGGTAGTCGCGGTGGCCGTGCCAATCGTCGCCAAGTCTAGTCTGGTCACCAGACGACTCGGACGCCAAATTGTCGCTGTCGACCTCTGCATCCCCGTGGTCGTCCGTGGTGAGTCCTGGACACCCCCCAAGCCTCTCTAGTCTATTTACAACGCCTCCGATGCGCCCGACACGGTCCCGACGTGTCCGACAAGGTGAGTGTATCTGCTCGCTCGGGTCCTTCGTTTTCGTTGACGACGCAGTGGATTCACTGGTCGTATAGGTCACCTAAAGTCGTCGGTGGGTGGTGTGGACGCCTTAGGTATGTCCGTTGTCCCGTTGCGCGTGTATCGCTGGTGCCTCCCAGCTAGCGGTTGTCGTTTCGAATCGCGGCGTGTGCCGCTCGTTGTGCCGTCCTTCCAGCCTCGTCTCCAGCCACTCGTCCCCGTTGCCGGCGCTCTGGCGCCCCCGATCATCCTCGACGTCTCCCGATCCGTCTCACTCGCCCACGTGGCCTCGTGGGCACGCGTTCGTCGCGTTGCCGTGCCGGTTCGTATCATATCTAGTACGACGTTCTGGATACGTCTGGCATGGGGACTGATGGAGGTTGGTCTTGGGGTGTTCCTGGTACGTGGTATTCGTTCGGTGAGGCACGTTGATGGTTTCCTTCGACTCCCGTCGTCGATCGTACGTGTACGCTTGCACGGATCATTGGATTTGTTGTCAGTGGGGTCTCTCTCAACCCGAAAAGGCAACTTTCCCTTCGTAAATTCGTTCCCACGGCAATTATGGCCTAGAAACCCGGAACTTTGTCGAGCAAGGTATTTGATCAGCTCCATATTGAAAAAAAAACTTATGCAATGCTTGCAGTGGAATACATTTTTCAACATTGGACCCTGAACTCAAACGAATGGAGTTGAAAGCATCACTGATCAGCAGTTCAAAAAGCTGCTGGAGAGTTGGCTTAAACTTTTATTGGCTAGTTCAGGGTTTTGCCCATTTGGAAATACACAGCCAATCAGAACTGCGGGACAACGTGAAGAGAGTTGAGGAGTCGTCCTTTGCCAACGTAACAGAGCTGCGTGCGGAATGGTCCAGCTTCTTCCGACCCTGTCTGTGGGACTCTTCTGACTTGCGCATAACGTAGAAAGGAGCGGATAAGCAACGTGCTCCCCTTAGCTTGGACGTACAAAAGGTATGCTGTACGCTGCAAAATCGTCCACATCTGTACCACTCACCGTACACGATGAACATAACATGGGACTGTACGGCGATTGGTGAATATCTCTTCTTTTCTCATTTGTCATGATCCGAAGCTGTTTCTAAACCTATCATAGCTGTTACAGCATCCCTCCACTGCCTGGCGATTCTCTCCAGCTTGTTCAGGCTCTGGTATAGATGGTATATGGCCCTTATGTGGCGGGATGATGCCTGGGCTGTCGTCGCTCTCTTATCCGACATGGCATGTCTGTCCACCGTTATCCTCCAACAACGTACACTTCAAGCTGGCAGTAAGACTATCATCGAATCAGCTCACCGCTGACACAAAATTGACTCACGGAAATATATTCGCTTCAGCCAGCAACCATGCTTTCACTACCGTTGGCCAGTGGATCTGCATTTTTGCGTTCCCCACATTAATGTGGTGAGTCTGCCCACATGCTCTCGACGACGCGCGTTAAACGACTGTACCATGACAAATGTTAGGGCGACGAGGATAAGTATCCTGACGTCCATGGTGCGCATTTCCCAACCCGGAGTCGCGTTGAAACGAGTCGCTCTTTGTACTGGCCTCGCTTTCGGAGCAATGTGGATCGGTATGATCGCTCAGCGACTGGAAATGTGTATTTTTCGCGACTCATGCGAGATCACGATTCCGATCGCGGCCGTTCAGACGGGAAGTGAGTGCGGGCATTTCTCAGCAAACTCATCGTCAGTCGTGATTCATTTCCTTTTTTGACAGCGGACATTCTCGCGGACATACTCTTGACCGTGCTTCCGATCATATTCCTGCATGGCGTGAAGCTGAGTCGAGAGCCCAGGATTCTCATCCTCTCTACGTTTTCTGTGAGCATGGTCATCAACGTCGTCACCATCATACATGCCATATTCCTCTTCGAGCTTGATACGTCGGGGTCCATCTTTATCGGGCACATCAAGGCGAGTACCCCTCTGACGCTTATAACCACGCGTCTGATGTCAGCTACGTGCGTCATCGGACTCGCTCGAAACAGACTGCGTTCTCAGTGATGGTATCTAATCTGCTCGTCATCGTCACCTTCATCTATCGCGTCGTGCGCAAGGCGTCCGGAGTCGTGAGGAATCGGAGCCGCATAGAGTTTACGACGGTCGAGCTCAGCCAGGCAGCCTACAGTCTAAGTACACTTTCGACGCAGTCGTCCACTTGGTCGTACAAGTCCACGCGGCCGCTCGAATCAGCGCTTTCTAGTGCTGTCTCCGCGGACATCGAAAGTGAAGACGATTCAGGGCAGCATTATAGCGGAGGAGCGGTGAGGATATAGATCCACGGACTTTTCGTACCGGCTGGTCCGGTCTTGGTTATCAAAATATGGACCAGCACTAGTCTTGGCGCAGTAGGGTATCTCACAGAGCACAGACCTTGCTGCACATGTAGAGCTTGATTCTATATGGTGAGTTCGTTGGAACATTTTCGTGGTTTTCTTACAGTATCCCTCGCGACGGAGATGTTAGATTTAATTAGTTTGTGGATCATGACCATATGTATCTATAGTGTCTATGGTATAACTCGTACAAGTTACGCGTATCAATCATTCGGAACGGTGCCTGTTCGAGTCGCACATTCAGCGGCTGCCAAGGACATTGGGATATGATCATGACCACACTCGAGCGCATCATACATACATATAAGTCAGACTACAGTACGCGAAGGAAGGAATCCACCGGAGGTTTTGTCCCCCACCTGGAACAGAACTCGCACACGACAAAAAGTTTACTACGCCAGACTCGATTCCACAGACCCCTCTCCTTTCTCTTCAACCTCTACCGTTCCGGCCATCGTCGAGCGAGACGCCTCCGACACCATCGAGTGCAGTGTGACCGTCGCCGTGCACTTGTCCGCAGTGCTATCCGTGAGGCCCGTGTTCAGATCCACACTCGTTAACGAAAGCTCATCCGTCGCGTCGAGATCCCTGCCTCGGCGACACATGCGGTACACAAACGCCACGATCACGAGGAAGTTGCACACGATCAACGAGAGCGCCGTCTGTCACCGCGTATGCCACGTGAGTCAGAAAATAAAAATCAACCCAAAAAAAGAACGAATGAGAGTACGAGGCGAGCGCCGCGTTGCGTGGGCATCGAAGGAAGAAAACGTTTCTCTCTCGTTCGTTCTCTTCTTGGCCCCGCTCCCCCCCCTTTGAATGACACGCCGGGAAAACGTATGCAAGATCGAACGTGACTTACCTTGGCGTGACCGATGACGATGGTCCCGCTGGAGTGCACCGTGAAGAGCACGGCAGAGTGGAGAATAGTGACCGCCGTGATCAACAACGAGGCTGAGAACGCCGAAAATATCATGATCCGCTGTCGCTGGGTAATCTTTGTCCGTCGGAGGAGATAAACAGGCAAAACGACGAGCGAAAGATCGGAAATCACGTCCGCTGGAGGGGGATTGAGACCTGGATCGGAAATGGAAATGGCTAGGACACTGACTGATGAGTTGAGAGAGTCCGACCGAAGCTGCGACCTTGCACTCATCCATGACGCAAATCTGGATTTTCTGAGCCATCAATGCAGCCCATATGACCAGGAATGAATAGCCGACGAGTAACGCGATGCGCCGAAGCTGCTGAGAGGGATTTGCGACGCGGACGATGGAGACCAGGATGCTCGTCCGACAAGCCCTGGGGGAAACGGTCAACGAAAAAAAAGAAAAGTCACCATGCTTGCGCACGCACCAGAGAACGGAGGGGAACCCCAAAGCGGCCATCCAGTTGGTGATGTCATTGATGGGTGGTATCCCCTGGGCTACTTTGACGTCGAGCAAATATGAGTCGTGTCGGATGAGGTGTCGATCTTACCTGTCGCGGGTGCGTCCAGCAAGGCGGATACTAGACACATCACGTCGACTGTGAGCGCGAGTGCAGCCCACCCGTCTTCCCACCAAAAACGGGTCATATACCAGCGATACATCAACCTAAAAACCGTGCATGCGATCGCAACGCCGTGGAACACGGATGCGACGACTGGAAACCCAAGAGAGGACAAACGGCCGACGCCCCGTCAGTCTCTCCCCATTCACGAAAAACGAGCCCAAACGCCCAAGCACACCACTAACTTTTCAGAGCGGGAGACCAGGGAGGCAGGTTCATGGGTGGTAGGTCAGAGTCGGCGGGTCCACGATGCAGACGAACGGGGACTGGGTTAAATACATGCCCAGAGACTCTTCCCGTCCCATTCGTCAGGTTCTCTCAGCAGATCACGACATCCGTGGGTAATTCAAGTTGGCGGGAACCTTGAAAGACCGTGACAAGCCTGTCCATCGACCGTGCTTCCAGATAAGATGGCGCATTCCCTAGTTGCCCCATAGGACTGCCAAGCTTCTCCTGCCAGTGATCTAACCCTGAGCCGAACGACCGCCGAGCCTGGCATATGATGCTGATTGTTCGTTTACAGCCCGTTGCAGATCTTGGACATAGCAAGTCTAGAAAATTTCAACCTCCTCTGACAGCTCGTAGAGCATTACTAAAGTTCAGCGCGCGATGTCAATGTTGAAGGTTCGGTTCTGCCTGGAGTCCGAGTCGCAAGGACCTTGGCGTGCGTACCTGTCGTCCCGCCGGCAGGCTAAATAATCATAATCAACTGAATAGAGACGCTTGCAACTGATCCCGAGTTGGCAATGTCGTCCCTCCGCGGTGGCAATGGGTCGGTAGCGGTTCGGAATCAGGAGCATGAGTACGATCCGATTTCGTGTCGTGTGAACGGAATCCATCCCAAGAAGAAAGGTGCGTACCAAACTGAAAATCAGGATCATTACACCACGCAGCAAGTATGTCACTCGTACACGTCAAGGTGCAAGCGCGGAAATCTATGGATACACAACGGTGATGGCCGCATGGACAATGTTGAAACGCCCAACTCGAAATCCGCTCGTGATCGTTGAATCTTTTGCCATCACATACTCGCGACGGCGCCCGGGATTATCATCCTGCACCCCCCTAATCGTCCTCCTCGATCCCCGCAGGTCGTTGAATGGTAGACACGTCGGCACCAGGCAAAGGCCATTGGCGGGCAAACCCAACGACGTCCCGGCGCAGTTCCCTCACCAAATTTGCCCCGACCTTGCCCTCGCTCTCGGTAGTAGCCACACGGATGAAGTCCTTGAGCAGCTTAGAACCAGCCTCCTTTTGCAGGATGAGCGAGAGCTGAACCGCACGGTGCAGGAATTCTGCAACAATCTCCATGTCTTTTTCCACCATGTTACGCGACGTCAAAGCGGAGGTACCGAGACGGATACCGCCAGGCGTTTGCGCGGAGGCGTCCCCAGAAACGGCATTTTCTAAAAAGGGATTTGACTCCACAAATGGAGCAGGGCATGCGAAGAAAGAACGTACTGTTGATGGTAACGCCAAGAAGGTCACACACTTTCTCGATTTTGCTACCGGTCAATCCAAGAGGTCGAAGGTCCCAAAGGACGAGATGGTTGTCGGTACCATCGGTCTGGAGCTTGTACCCACGCCCGACAAGGTGGCTGGCCAACGTTCTGGCGTTGGCGATGACTTGACGTGCGTACTGCTTCCACTCGGGCTGGGAAACCTGGAGGAGTGCTGTCGCGACGGAAGCGATCGTCTGCAGAAAAGGCACATTACGATAAGATAGCAAGGGTTTAGGGAAACAAACGGACGTGGTTGTGAGGGGCACCTTGGCAAGCAGGGAAGACCGCATCGTTGACACGCTTCTCGAGGTCTTGGTGGGCTTGACCGTCTTTCCTGAAGAAGATCAAACCTGCTCGTGGGCCGCGAAGCGTCTTGTGACTAAATCCACTCAGTCTCCAAATCTGAACGAAAATACGAAACGAGGGTACTTACGTTGTGGTGGTTACGACGTCACAGTAGTCAAAAGGGCTGTTTAACTCCTGTGCGGCGATCAAACCGCTCGTGTGAGCGATATCTGCCATTAGATAAGCACCCTCCTTGTCGCAAATAGCCTTGAGTGCTGCATAATCCCAGTCTCGGGGATACGCGGAAGCACCGCAGATAATCAAACGGGGCTTGAATACCTTGGCCTGCTTGTCCAAAGCCACATAATCAACTAGTTGCGTCGAAGGGTCGAGACCATATGGTAAAGACTGGAAGTAGATCGAAGATGCAGTCATCTTTTTCTTCGCAGTCTGTGGAAAACCGTTAAGCCAGCTTGGAAACAAGTCTGGGGTCGCGGGACGTACGTAGTAACCATGGGTAAGGTGACCACCGTCAGGCAGACCCAGTCCCATGAGTCTGTCCTGGGGTTGAATCAACGCTGTCAGGGCTGCGAAGCTAAGGAGAGCAGGTCAGTCCCACCCAGTCTAACCATGACCATGAGAGACGTAACGCACTTGGCGATCTGAATGGGAGAGAAATTTTGACGATCAGCTCCGGAACGATTCGTGTCGAACCGGAGTAGACAGACTTACACTTCCAGAGTAAGGCTGGACGTTGACACCCCACTTCGCAGGATCGAGATGGAATGCTTCCAAGGCCCGCTTGCGGCAGAGGTTTTCGAGTTCATCGATCCACTCGTTACCACCGAAGTACCGGGCCCCAGGAAGACCCTCGGAGACCTTGTTGGTCAAGATCGAGCCATTGGCCTCGACGGCGGCACGGCTGGTTAAGTTCTTTGCAAGGGCGTTCAGAGTAGGAATGCGGTTTCAAGAAAACAGGCGGAGCGAACCTCTGAGGCGACGAGTTCAAGTCCTGAATACTGCCTCCAGGTTTCCTTATCGATGATGTTTTGTACCTCGGGATCGATCTCCAACAGAGGTACGTACAAAACTTTGTTCTACAGCTGGTTTAGTGTAATCAGGTGTGATGCAAAGCACGCACGAAGGCGGGCGTGTTTGCGGTGGCCATGGAGCATATTTTGAGGAGGCCCTGCTTGCTGACGGGGAGGACAGCGGTGGTTGTGAGGGGACGAAGAAGAAAACGAGCGCAGTGTATCATCATGATTTCGGTGTTGTCGAGCGATTAATCGATTTCGTGCTGAGACGTCGCTCAGGGAAGGACGGGTTGAGCCAGCAAAACGCGGTTGCTTGGATCAACAACCCGATGGAGATTAAAAAGAGCCGGAACAGGTAGGGCTGAGTACGGTTACGGGTAAAACCGCGGTGTTTGTGTGACGGGTATGGCGAGTAGGGGTACGGTGTCCACACCGCACCAACCCGACACGGTTTCGGGTCCGTCACGGTGTTGCCCCTATGTACAGTATGCTGCTCCCCTCAGTAGCTTTGAGTTCAAGTTACATAAAACTTACATCGATCTCCGTGTCAATGATGACTTAATGACCTTCCATGGCTTCGAAATTGTCTATATATCGCCCCCCGAGACATTTAACACGGCACGGAAGAAAAGTCGCGGTATGTTGCAGCGTAGAGCTCGGACAGAAGAATCAACATTACGTCGCACTTCAGTTCTCCGAGTGATAAAAGGTTTGACGGTTTGAGATGGCGACTTCCGACTCGGAGTCAGTCACGCCAGAGTCCCTCGAGCCACTGCACCATGCGCAATTCGCATAAGTCAGACGAAACATCAGTTTTGTCCCAGCCCTCACAAAAATCCTCTTCACCTTCAGTTGCTTCATCCCTCAGATCCATCGGAGAGGTGGTGAAGTACAGCGTTGATCAACTTGATGCCCTCACATTGCACGTCCACCGAAGAAGATCAAAGCAACCTTTTGCGGCAAACGGTCTGAGTTGGAAAATTTGTCGTGTTCACAATCTGAGTCTGCACTGCCGCCACAGCAAAACATCACCACGATCTTCCCAGAGATACCCGTGCTTCGTGTTATGCAACCTATGTAGTATGCATGATAACAATCAGATTTCGAGTTACAGACAAGATACAGCACATGGCGACAGGTGATGATACAAGAACAATTTTTACAAGTCCGTGCGAAAAACGTCTTGACAAAAAGGTCAGATGACCAAAACAAAACCAACAGAGGACTGTTAACGCGCACGCGCACTCCTAGACCGACAGATCCAGCCTGAAGAGGCAATAGAGTAGCGTTACATTCTTACAAACAGGACATTCCGACTGTGCAACGACGGCCTGTGTGATACACCTACGAAACAAAAAAAAAGTCTCCGTTCGTATACCCAACATCTCGCAACGAGCGCGTCGACGCACCTATTACAGAAGACATGGCCACAGATGGTCGCCGTCATGTCCTCACAAGGATCCAAAAGACAGATTCGGCAGTGCAATCGGTGTGTTACGTTGCCCGTCCTTGGCGCGGTCGCGTCGTCTGTCGAGGTCGGCACGCTACGAGGCCCTGACATGTCAAGCGATTCGAGGGATGATGAGGACGACAGCCGGAGGGGTGTGCGGTCAGACGAAGGGGAACCCGCACTGGTGGCTACCAATACCGCTCGATTTTCCCGGATATAGTCGGGTATTCCATCGGCCGAAACAAACACGACCGAATTACTGGATGAAGACGTTGGAGGACTTCGGGTGCTGTCAACGTGGTCAGTCGGACGAACATGTATACGATAGTGAGAGGAGGCAATACCTTGGATCAGAGAACGATTCCGCGGAAACGGAAGAAACCGGAGACGGAGGTCGGGTATCATTATTTGTGGCAGTATCGGTCACTTTGGAGGCGTGCAGTTGTAATCGACTTGCATCGCTGCCGTGTTCAGAGGGTGTTGGTGAGGGAGATGCATATTGGCGTACGCCAACATTCGGGGGTTCCTCTTCGTTGATGACGGATGGATTCCTGGCGACCTCATCTACACGTTCGACCTGGGGAGGCATGGGTGGTTGAGGCGACGAGGAAAGAGACGATTCCGTTTGTAGCGAGCTACTGTGGAGCTCATCGCCAGGTCCACCAAGTGGACCACAGATCTCCACAACAGATGACAATGGTGCGCGATCAGACTGCTCCAAAGCTTGTCGTGCGCCATCCTCCCGGTTCCCTTCAGGGGACTGGGTGTCTGCTAATGGAGACTCTTCATCCAGAGCCACCTGATGTCACAAAACGCGTTAGCACGGTGCCAGGCTATCATCTCACACTGACATTTACGTCGCCACTTCCTGGGTGGTCGTCCATCTCCGCCCTTGTGGCGTGCATGTGCCTGACGTGCTGTGCGGGGTTGTAAGTTACGTGTTTACCAGCGGCATGGCGATCACACAAACCTCGACCATATCCGCCAAATTTCTCGTACCCATACTGCAAAACGCGCACGTTGGATGTGCGGGAGAGTCCGCGTAATGCGACTCGAGACTATTCGTCTCGACAACAATGCCATCGCAATCCCAACAGACCACGACGGGGTGGGCCGACTCCACATGCTGACGAATAGATTCGATATCAGTGAATGGCAGTGCTTATCAATAAAATGGTCGTGAGAGGGAAGAATCCTTACCCCGCAGAGGGCAAGATCACTAGCAAAGGATTTGCCGCACTTGCCACACGTCGGATGACTGAGCAGATGATCCTGCAGCATCTCCTCCGAGCAGCACCGTGCCAGACAGAGCTGACACGAGACCGACTCAAGACCGTGCTTCTGAAGTGACGGCCCGTCATCGAACTGAGTGTAGCATACCGGGCAATGAGGACGGAACATAGCCGTACGGGGGGCACAGACGTGATCCCGAAAAGACTCTTCAGTTTCAAAGAACTCGAGGCAAGGTGTACACTGGAACATAACAACGCGGCGATCCTTGGAATCATCCTGGGGGTTCTCATAAGCGGAGACGATACTCTCCACTTCATCTGCTGCAGGCTTGTCTGTGTCCGACGACAGGGGAGACGTGTGTTGACATAGCGAGCATATGCCAGACTTGAGCGAATGTGTGCAGGCGCAAGGCTGCGTGACGGTGGCCTCCTCGCCATTCGCGTCCATGGAAGAAAGTGCACTCGTCGAGTGAAGCATTTCTCCTTCATCCAATGTCGAATGCGACGACCGAGAAGGGGAAGCGGGTGACTCTGACCGTTCATTGTCAGAGGTTGACAACCCTTCCTTAGCGATTCCCGTCGACTCTGGGCTTGACAATGACGAACCAATCTGCGAAGGACGGGAGAATGTGGGGCGATAGTTGCCAGGGTTGCAAACACAGGACACCTCGTGTGCTGTCTTGAGGGCGGGGGTAGAGAACTTGTCCGTACAATAGGCACATTCGAAATGTGGCGTGGTTCGTTCGTGCTGCCGGAGCGCTCGCGCCTCGGTAAAGCTTGTACCGCAGAAGTCGCACTCGAAGTGGTGCTTTGTGTCCTCGTGTTGCTGCCGAGTAGCCCGAGACCTAAAGGTGAGGTAACAATAGTTACATTCGAACATGGGGTGTTTGGCCTTTTCGTGGGCTAAGCGGCCCTCGTCTGTGGCGAATTCACGATCGCAATGTTCGCACTCGAACATGGGGTGTTTGGCCTTTTCGTGGGACAAGCGGCCCTCGTCCGTGGTGAATTCACGATCGCAATATTCGCACTCGAACGTGGGGGGGTGTTTAGCCTTTTCGTGGGCCAAGCGGCCCTCGTCTGTGGCAAATTCACGATCGCAATATTCGCATTCAAAGGAGGAATGTTTGTCTCTGGTGTGTTGGTCGAGGGCCTGTTGGGAGATGAGCACCTTGTCGCACTCTCCACAGGAATAGCCGTGTTTGGATTCCCGGTGCTGGATGGTCGAGTGAGCATAACGGGCGGCGTCTGAAACTGAGTACTGACCATCCGGACGGCGTTGTCGTCGTTGAAGTAACGACCGGGACACAGGGGACAAGTAGGCATTATGACTGTCGCGGGTAGAGTGCAGCGCAAGGACTCTTTCGCACGGTTCGAGATGGATTACTTGTCCGTTTCAGGGTACATACTGGACAACGTCTCGAGATGAAATGCTACAGCCGCTCCACTCCCATTCGAATGTTCTGCGCCCGACGTGTCTCCGCTCTCTGGAGATGACCCGTCCATAGATCCCATCGTGTCTTTCTGCCATGCATGTCCCTCCGCCACACGCAAGATTAACATCTGCGGTGATACACACTACAGACCGGTCAGCAGTGTGTAGATCCACAAGAAAGAACATACCGTTATCACCGCATACACACACATGAACGCGACCCCCGTCCCACTCCCTACCCCATACGAGACCAGCAGCGCGATGCCAGAGAGCGTGTACGGTAGCATGGACTCCACGACGAGCGCGTCTATGCTGAAATATGATGACGCACGTTCCTTTCCGTGGATTTGCCTCGCTGTCCTCGCATGGCACACCAACCGATACCAGATCATGCACGTGAGTATTGCGTTCTGGATGGCCGAGACTGTGATGTACGCCAGCCCGGCTTTACTAGTAATGCCGCTCAAAAAAATGGCCCCGGGCGTAGTAGTGACGATGATCCCCAAGGCTGATTTGACACGGGGTGAGACGACCACTACAAGGAGTCAAGGAACGACGCTCACCGAGGCTGGCAAACCACAGTATAGAGGGTATGACGACGACACGAAGGCTGTCCCACACGACACGGCAACGGTACATCTGGAACGAAGGGGGCAAGTTGGCATTGTTTTCCTACATTCATCCGCTCGATCTTACCATGAGAACATTGGCCATCTGTTGTAGAATGACGACCACCGCCACCCCAAACACCATGTATGCGTCTGACACGTGTGCCTCCCCGTACGCGAGAGGTCCACCCGGATAGTCTCGGTCTATTAACCACATGTTTTCACCATATAGCCCGTCGCTGGCTACCCGAATCGTTATCAAGAGGAGCATCACGCTGCTGAAGACCGCGTAAAACACGTCGGAAGACCAACGCCCCCCTCTGCGACCCAGGAGGACAAGCATGGTCTTGAAGTAAAAGGCCAGTTGGATGCCTGGCAGCGGACCGGTGAGACCGCACCACACGAACGTGACGCGCCAGACTCACCATATAGGATGTTGTGCAGGTGAATCCCCACATAGAACGAGCTCTCGGGCAACGTAGCGTTCGAGATGGCGGCCGACGAGGACGACATCGTCGAAGGGAAATTGCCTCGCTCACCATCTCGGACCTCTTTATTTTGAACTGTACTAGTACTCTCAATTTATTTTTTCAGGGGATTCAGTGTTTGACTTTCTGCAGCACGGGACGACTGAATCATACCCGACGACGTTTTGAAATTCGATCATTCCCTGAGTCCGCCGCGATTGTTTACCGAAAGCCTGGGAAACTCCACCATATCCTGGACCAATAGAAATATGTAAACCCTCGTATCAGACGAGGTCCATTGACAGGTGCCGGCTGGATGTGATCGGGGCTAGCCGCTAGTACTGCGACTACTTGGAGTTTGGCCGTCTCGATACTTTTGTGATACAAGTGATCTCCTACGGACGTGACGTGCGAAGAGGAAGCTCATAACAGCAATTGTTTGTAAACAATATTCAAGTTCGCCACGTTTTTCAGTATTGGACGTCGAGAAAACTACTAACCATTGAGTCATTGCGTTTCACGGGCAGTCGTTGTCGGGTATGGGGAGAAATCTATTAACCCTCCTTTTCCGCATATTGATAAGCACGACCATCATGATGTTGGATGCCGATAATCCCGCGAATGGTGCAGGCGAACGACCCCGGCGGCCATGTTGTCAATGGGACGACTCGGAGGCGAAGTTGTGGAGGCGACAGGGGCGCAGGACGTGATAACATTTTTTCTAGTGGCCAGCGTTGCGGAATTGAAGTTTTTTTTCGTTTTCAACAGTGACCGTGACGGGCAGCTACTAGTAGCAGGGTTGTAGACGAGCAGCCGGCGCGTCAGACGAATGTTCGAAACGTGTTCGAGCGACTGCACTGCACTGGCATGAAGGCGTCGCGTAGAGGAGCGAGGTGAAAAAAGGAGCGAATGCTGTGGGGCAGCTGCACAGCATGACCAGGGTTCGTGCTTTACCTGAGACATACTAATCTGTCACCTGATTATCTCCCGATCTCGAAGTATAGAAATCACACCTTCGCTCGGAACTCCTAGTAGCTATTTTCCTGCAATGCGCCTCCAGGATGCAATTCTGCCCAAGCAAGTCACTCATCGACACCGCTCGGGCCCACCTGCTTGAAAGTGGAACTTGCAAAAGATCTCATGTGAGCTTCATGCGTCCTCATATCTTGCCCCCGGATCGTCCGGGTCGAATGTCATCTAGGCGCAAGTTCCTAGAGTGGTTGGGTTACATGGCGCATTCGGAATTGATGCTTGTGCGTCACTCTGTCGTGAGCCAATAGGGAGCGTTCCATCATAATGTTCGACAAGCGAAAATGAATTCGTCGACACATTGATTCGTCTACCAGGTTGATGATCCCCTGGATGGACGGGAAAACAACCTGAGTGCGTTGCAAAGTTCTGCAACTTCAAGCCGATCCGTAGCTGCGTCTTCGTCACTGGTAGCTCCCCCATCATCATGAAAACACCATACGGAACATTGTCTTGGGGTACAGATGCCGGGAGAACTGCCTGAGCGATGTGAATCACGAGCCATTCCGAGTTACTGTTAGTATTAGGGACTAAGTAGGTGAGCACCGTCACCACACGAGACCACTGCAGGTGAGTTCATGGATTGGCATCAACTACATAAATACATTGAACCCACAAAACATGCGATGCCTAAATAACAGTAAATTTGAGAATTGGGACGAATTACTCCACCATGTTCAAGCCGACGTATCGATGCGGAACAGACAATACAGCAACGTCGGTGCCTCACAAACGGGGCAGCGCGAGTCTTTCATAACCGCCGTAGAAATGCACCTGCATCCAGTTCAGAACACTGGTCGAGAGGAAAATATTAAAGGCCACACGTACTCGTAACAAAACAAGTGGCCACATGTAGTCGTCGTCGGTTCTTCGCAGTGATCTCTGTAGCAGAATCTGCAGTGGTATGACGCCGACGCCGAAGGGGTCCCGTTCGGCCGTCTGTTGTGTGCGTGGCGGGGTGCATGGTTTGCATGACTGTTGGGCCACTTTCTAGTCGCGCGCCTGAGAGCCGAAAAACGCGGTAATTTACTGACACCTGCATTGCAGATTATAACGGGTAATTAACACGTGAAACACAGAACAAAGACATACCATTCGCCCTAAAACCGCCCGAACCTGGTCGAGGGAGTACAACCGGTGGATCGAGGGATGCATCACTCGACGTGGACTGCCTGTCCCATGCGGACTCCGATATGATGTTATCTTCAAACCGCACCTCGCGGCGGCGTCCTCGGTCACCTATAGCAAGTCCCATGGAAGATAAAATGGGCGATGAGATACCAGGGCTACGAGGCACTGGAGGGGACGATAGTTCTTGCGTCTGATGCGTGAGGGATAGGTAAGCCCGCGCCTCGCGAAGATACTCTGGTGTCATGCTCGCGGAGATGCTAATACCAGCCGACTCGGGGGAGATAGAGCTGGGGTACGCCGAGTTGCTACGATACAACGTCAATAACATTGCGTATGCAACGCGAAGGAATCTGACCACCACCTTGCGCTACCAGTTAATTGTGTCGAGCTTGGAACCAGCAAGCTCAACTGCGGGACAGTATGATCGGAGGTTGGAGTCTGACCTATGGAAAACGTGCCGTTTATCCCCTTGGACGAAGATTTGGAACGGTGATGAGGCGAGGATCTTCGAGAATCCGTATCGCTTGTCATTGTCCAACTGGATGTAGATGACGGGGATACTGCACCCGAATCAGGTAATTTGACGACGGGAGAAATCAATGGCGGAGAACGGGTAAAGGAGCTACTAGAATCGCTATCCGCGTCATCATGTTCTGCCACGGTCACTGTAGTGCTGGTAATCCCTTGAGACAACGAGAACGATGGAGGTGGTTCAGGCCGTGGACTGAACGGGCTGCGGAAGTCACCCGATTGGACTGTCGGAAGGCTAGATATGGGGGGTGTCCCAACCGCCGGAAGCGTCGACAAGGGAGAGTGATCAAACTCGGGAGATGCCTTGAGATCTTGTTCAGCGTCCAGAGATAGTGATTGGATCATCATATTCCACGGCTGACCATCTGTAGGAGAACGTTGCTCAACAGAAAGGGTGGAACTGCGCGACCCCAATGAGTCACCGGATCCAGCGGTTACCCTTTGAGATGTAGGGCTAGAGTAACCACTCTGACTGGGAGGTAGGGGGATGAATGACGCATACGGGAGATTCGCACTACCCTCGAAACCCCAAACAGGATCGAAGGCCCGGGCACTCAATAGGGGACTCGATAGGTCATCGTGGAGTACCTTGTTCTTGCGATCAGGCTCTACGGCCGAAATATCGGATCCGCCCTGATCACCAAAGTGTGGTGGACGGTGGACGGTGAAGAGATGCTACAAGGCGGAAGTGGGGTCATCGCTAGGTTATTAGTGTCAAGTTCTAGATCTCACGTATTGGTACGCATCTGCGTCAGCAAACCTGATATTGCAATCTTGGCATTTAGGATGATTGAAAAAATGATTGATATGATTCTGCAAGATATCTTGGGTGTCAAAGTGCCATTGGCACAGGTGACAGTGACACTCGGGATGTGCAGAAGCGCCATGCTGCACGATCCGAGGTCAAGGGGGAACCAACGACAGGTCTTTTCACTCACGTCTGTGTAATCAAACTGGTCTCTGAACCCAACGCCACATTTCTCGCACTTGGGATGTTTCCGCGAACTCAAGTAGTGAACAGCGAGTTCCTCCTGCTCGATAAATTCACCCTCACATACATCGCAAGCAATGCGCGGATGGGTTTCTTCGACGTGCTGCGAATCCTGATTAGTGATTTCACTATAATCATGGGGGAGAGAGAGACTTACTGCGGTATACGTGTCGTTGTTCTCGAATCCAAGATGGCATTTCTCGCAGTGAGGGTGGATATCGCTAGTGGAGTCCTTGTAATGCTCAAGGAGTTGATCTTCTTCGGGATATGCCAAGCCACATGAGTAACACGCGTAAGGGGAGCGATGTTGCTCCAAGTGCTCCTCCAGCGCTATCATGTCCACATAGATACCATCATGGCAAATGGGGCACGAATGAACTGTAATGACGTGGACGTCGAGTTCCGTCTGGGATAAACAAACCTCGTGGCAGACCTCACACTGAAAGCCGCGGGGTTGATTTGTAGCTGCGTGAGCCTCTACACCAAGTTCCGCGGAAAATCGCGGCTTTGGGCCAGGCTTCGGAGAAGCGGGATGAACTACATTCATATGCTAATAGGTCGAAGTGAGCGTCGGAACCCCGTTTAACTCCAAATTGGGAGACTTACCGATCGCAATGCGCTATCATCCTCAAAGCCGAGATGGCAAGCAACACAGACCGGATGGTCATTATCTGCGGCAGCGAAGTGAAGCGTGCGCTCCTCCTCCGTCCGGTACCGTGTCCCGCACCTCTTGCACAGAATAGGACGGGAATGCTCGATCATGTGATCGGACAAAGTCTGGGCATCTCTCAAGATGCCATCTTGGCATACGGCACACGAATGGACGGTGTCGACGTGTTCTTCGAGCGCGGCTGTTGAGGGGCAGATAAAGTGGCAAATAACGCACTCCGCCCGCGCAGGATGTTTCGCAGCCGTGTGGGCTTGCAAGCCCGCCTGAGCTTTAAATTCTTTCTTGCAAAGATCGCAGACAACGGGACCCTTGCCTTTTCCATTCTTGTTGCTTATGGACTGGGGACTCGCCGGGCGAATGGCAGGTGGACTGGAGCTTGTTTGAGAAGCGAGGGTGGCGTCAGGAGCGAGCTCCACCTGACGACTGCTCAACTGAGTCTTCTGGTGCGCTTGCTTGAAATGGTCATTCCACTCCATGAGGGAGGAGAATAGGTAACTGCACTTCGAGCATGAGATCTTCCCGTGGGAGGACTGATGCGTTTTCAGCTCAGCAAGAGAGTCGAAGTTTACTTGGCACTGGTTGCAACGATGTGTAACGCGCTGCTCAGCCACGCCCGACTTGTTAGACATCCCATTGCCGTTCACGGCAGTTGAAGGTGGAGAGACTCCGCGAGTCTCTGGTGGGTGAGCAAGTTCCTCAGAGCTTGCGAATCTGCGGGGGGACGCCGAACGAGGGGGATAGTGTTGTTTAACTTTCTGGTGGTCGGACAAACCACCTGGAGTGGTGAACTTCTTGTTACAGATGCAACATTGGGTAGCGGAGACGAGTCGAGGAGGAGGATGTCCCGCGGAGTTCAGAGGTTCTTTCGAATGTACCTCCGAAATATGCTAGAAAGTGGACAAAAAGTCAGACTATGATGGCCCCTAACAAGCAAGTAACCGACTTACGTTCGTCAATTGGCCGATTTCGTCGAAAAAAGGCTTTTCGCCGGAGGGGCAAAGTAGGCAGAGGGGCATAGGTGGTAAGATCGTGGTGTCTGTGATGGTTTGCTCACCCCAGGTCCAGTCTTATAAGAGACCGTTGCCCCAATACACGACTCCGCCGCGTGTTCCGAAAGGGCTGGAGTCACCTCACTTCGTCATCTAGCCCAGATGCGGATTTGTGTTTCCAGAAGCCATAGCCTACAGCACGCTTTTTCAATGCGTACTGCAGAAATTCCTTCTCCACCGACCTGACCGACATAGTGGCAGATTGAGATCCTGGTGCTCAACATCATTGCCCCAAGTTGTGTTGCACGAGGTGGGAATCGGCCGGTCGTTAATAGTAATCCGTTTAATGAAAATGGGCTTCTGCATGGTGGAACTCCGTGACGAATCCTGACTCCCTGATTGAAAAATTTGGTAGTATCCCGTGTTCAAGGGGTCAACGAGCCAACTTTATTCGTAACATCCGTGACATGTTCAAGTTGAAGACGCCTAAAAATTTCCTTTGAAGCGTTTCACAGAATTTTTCTCTCGCCGAGCTCGATTGCTGGTACTCCGGGATGGTCGAGTAAAAAGAGTTTGGGCTCGCTGAGCCGCGGTACTATGATCAAGTTCGAAGATCGATTCTAGAAAGGACCCTGACTACCAACGACATTTGTTTGGAATTTGCCGGTGAGTTTAGACCACCGCGACCTGATCGAACACAGACTTACCTCACGATTTTCAGGTCTATGCTGTCCGAGTCCGAGTCGAGACTCTGGGGTGTTCATATGTCATTGGGTCCTGCGTCGAGTTCAAGTTAGCTCGCTTACCTTGGACCGATATCGACCGACAATCAGCATGACTGGAGCGTATCAAAGCGGAACAATTCAAGCTTGATCGATATTCCTTAGGATTCTTGAAGAGGAGATGGCATGCTCCGTCATCAAGACACACCCTAACGTTAACAGTTTTCGGCCCCGTACAACAAGCTTTGAACACATCTCAGATCTAGGTTCGTTTCGTTATTCGTTAGGGACCGCGACACGCGATATTTTCACTTTATCACAAGTCTCAGGACCCTGCTGGCATCACATTCTCTTCCACCGTACTTTTGGGTTGTCGCAAAAGAAGATGCCTCAAGTTGGGTGAGATTCGTCAATTTTTACTGACAAGATCATTTCGCAGCCAAAATCCCACCCTTGCCCCAGATCCCATGCAGTCGTCGTGAAGGAAATCCCCTGTAGGATGGCTGAGCTTTTGAGGATGAAGGCCGAGATCTCAACCTTCACCGTATCCATGTTTCGACTTTGCCTTCGGCTGGTCGCTCGATGTGGAGTGGTTGTTCCTTGCACTGGGCAACCTGTCTTCGCAAAGCCCATCTTGATGCAGGGCATATGCAACAAGACGGGCTTTGTGTCCAACTGGTATGCAAGAGTGGCGTAGCAAGAACACGAAGAGCATAGCCATCGTGCCGTCGTTAAACGTGTGCTCGCTCCACATCAACTCGACCACTCTGCCCCAGACTTATGCAATACTTGTGTCTCTATCGATATCGATGACCTTGAGGGTTGCGCAGATCACCGTCGATATTCTAGGCGATGAAAACATTCTTGTAATGTATCGTTCAAGTTTCAACCACTAAAGTTATGGTCACTGCCACCACTTGCAGTACTTCTTTCGTCGGTCTTCTCATAGCTTCCTTATCCACGCACCGTGGGAGAGCCTTTGCTATGGGAAGGAACCTAGCGTCGAGCAAGCTAATAGCACCCAGCGTAAACTACACCCAGTCGGCAACTATAGCAACTGTATGAGGCAGGTTTGAAGCGAACTAATTCAAGCTTCTCGCCAACTACTGATGCTGTTAAAGACGCGTTTTCGAACCGGGCTAACAGATCTCAGATTCCAGATGGAAAACTTCAAGGATCCAACTGTCCAAGCGCAGACGGTTGTGAATGTATTCTGCAATAGTGTTACATAAACATTTGAATACTGTACTAGTCCATCCGCGGGCGCGTAGATGGTGTGTTTGCTTAATGAATTGCACTGGAGACTACCAATCGCCAACGTGGCATTAGTCGATGAAGAATTGGTAGGCACTTCGCCATGCTTTGTTTCCGCCTCGCTCGATGACATCCTGGGCGACATAATAAGCATACGAAGTTCGGAGGTGCGCTTCTTTCAGAGCTTACCCCATGGCAAGGGATGATCCGGTCAAAGTCCCAGGAAGCCACCGTCTCTGCGTCGCGTTTCATCGCTCTAATGACGATGTTCAAGTCCAGTCGAGTTAACAAGACAGGCACTGATCCAACTCACTCAGCATCAACGGCAACATTTTGAACGACTTTCTGGTGAGCCCATGAATTTGGCTTCAAAGTTGCTTGAGGGATCCATCTGGATGATTTCGAGTACTAGGAACAGTTAAACTGGATTACTCGACGAACGAATTCATGCCACCCACTTGTTCAGTTGCTGGCAGATTGAACAATAAGTCTGCTTGAATCAAAGACCTGGAAGCGACGTGAAGGAATGCAACATCTTTATTCCTAATGCCAGAGAAATAACTAGGGCTGGCTGAGCCCATGCTCGGTGATCTGCTTTTCCTGATAGACGCACCAGTGCTTGATCTTGGAAACGGGATTAATTATGCATCCAGGGTACGCCAAGGTTACTTACATCTTCTTCGAAGCCATACCGCGTGTTGGGTGGATCGCGACCCCAGACTGGTACAGGGTCGCAGTTCATATCGATGCACCACAATGACTCGAACCAAGAGTAAATACTCACGTCCGTCGAATGGGAACGATTTTTCGTCCATTCTCTTGACCGTATCTTCCACTCCAATAACCTTTGCATTAGGGTATGCCATTTTAAACTCCAACAGATAGAGATGGTGGACGATATCCGGATTGATGATGTACCTGGGCATGTGTCGATACAATCAAGTAAGAACATTCAAAAACATACTTGACGGGACCGAGCTCATTGATCTTGGTTTTGGTTGCATGGTCCAGAGGGGTCGAGGCGAGCACCCAAACACCTCCGTCTCTTAATTTAACAGCCGTCGATCTACCACCGATAGGAAATACGCCATATCTAGCAAACGGGCTAGAGGAGGGATGAATCGCTAGGTTGCTTCGCCTGGTGCAGAACAAACAAACCGAGAGAACGTCCAAACATTCTTGGTAACCTGTTTGACCACATGGTAGCGTAACTTGGAAATCGGGAGTGGAAGAATGTTACCTCGCGGATAACGGTATCTCCCATGCTTCTGGGATTTGTTGACTGGACGATTCGGTGGAAGCCTTCTGAGATGGAGGTTGTGGTGTTGCCCGTGTGAGGCGAGGTACAGGGCAGGACACAATGATGACGTCAGACTGGACTGCTCTGAAACACGCCCAGACAACGTGAAAAATCGTGGTGTATGTTGTCCATGCGTCGAGATAGGGTAAGTAGTAAACCAGTGAGTATGTTTTTAATCATATTGTACATACGCGTAATCCAACTGAAGAGTAGAAATATTAATGAGAGTACTAACCGAGTACCCGGCCATTCGGAGCACTCTGATAAAACGTGGGCGAATCATAAATGAACGCATCGAGCTCTGAATCAGAACCGCTATCATCCCCAGAATCGTCCGAATAATCATTGGGTTTGCCGATATTAAAGACGTCCGTGTATGGCGTCTGAGGTGCGTCGTTGGAATTGTCCGTCGATCGGGCGATGATGGATGCCACGCGTTCCTCCAATTGCTGGCTCGGTACCAGATTACGGGAATGCGGTTTCGTGTTCTGGAAGAATTCGCTCAGCTCGTGAAGGTCCTGAACCAACACGCCAAGGTCTTCATCCAATGCGTCGGCGAACGAAATGATCTGCGAGCGTGACTCTAGATCGATATACGATGGACGCAGAACACCGATGCACGTTTGAGCGACTGCCATCATGTTATTCCTGCAAATAGATCTCCGGGATTTGACTCGAGAAATACACCATCCCGAATCTTCAGGAACGCCAAAGATTTCTCCGTCGTCTACAGGGGTAGTACTGAACGAGGAATGCATGCTCATCCGGAGAACGTTGCGGGAATTTTGTCCCCCAGACACCTTTGTCGGCTCTTCAAGAACGTCAAGTGCTTCAGCAGCCAGGTCTCCCTCAACAAGTCTCAACAACGGCATGAGGTGTTCGGTCGCAAGCGAGTGGTCTGCGTTTCGCAGGTCGCGTTGCTGGAAGAACGCCTTCAACACTTGCATTGTGTGAATGCGTACCCAATTCTCCTTATTGAGAACCAAGCCCAGAAGGAGCGTGGCGATATCCGACCAGCGCGTAGCCGAATAATATTCGCGAAGCCCAGTGATAGACTGTCGAAGGAAGTCATCCTTAGTACGGAAGCGATTCTTGACAAAGGAGGTCATGAGGCGAGAGATGGTGTCCTGGCCTTCTTGTGAAGCAAGGTTGGCGATGGACGTGCAAAATTCGTCGAGGGCAGCATCGCGGTTGTCGCCAGACATGGAATGCAAGCACCACGGAAGGGAGATGGTGAAAAGGTCACAAACACGACGTTCGGAGAGTTCGATGAGTCGGGAGTCTGAGATTCTGGTCAGCCGCTGAAGTGCCGCGAAGGTGTCAGCCATCGTGGCGGCCGAGCGCAAGCCGCCCAGGAGGCTTGTTTGTAAGTTGTACGCGTCGTTCCAAGACTCTGGACGCTGAGCGAGCACTGCCTCGTAAAACTCCGCGTTCTCCAAATCCAACTTGCCAAGTAACACGGTTAAGAGCTTGACCGCTGCGACGAATTCCGATTCAACAACTGTCAGGAGGCATGAAGCTGTTGCCCAGAAGAGACGGGGGAGGAGAGTGGGGTTGAGATCATCCGAAGCAACGGAGACCACAAGCGTGGAGATGATCGCCTCAGTAAAGTGGTGGAGCTCGGTCTCATCGTCACTGATAGTAGTGCATAAGCGACTAAGTATATGCCCGAGGACGTCTTGAGAAAGAGGGACCTTCAGCAACCGGAAGACCTGGAGAGACCGTCTGGCGATGCTGCGAATATGGCAATGTTCAACGTAGGGTATCGATAGGGCAGCTAGGTTGTTTGCCAGGTCAGGGACGGATTGCCCAACGACGGACACCACTTGGTCGACGATGTATTTCATGCGAGGAATAACCACCTCCTCTGCATCACTTTCTGACCAGAAAAGGGAATCCCCCTGGCCCTCCATAGTCGCGATGATTGACAGCAGAGACGCTCGTGCAGGTTGTCCCACCTTGTCAGCAGCTGATGGATACCGGGGTACGCAAGCTCTCATCAGGTGAAACAGCATACGACGCGCAGCTGATCGTAGCATCGAGACCCTGTGGTCCAGATGACAGAAGATGGCCGAAAGGATGACGGGTATCTGTTCGTGGTTTGTCCACATGCGTTCGAGGGAGACATGGCCAATATACACCATTGCATACTGAGCGGAACCCAAGAGTTGGCGGGGCTGATCGTCCGCGAACAGTACATCGAGATCGGACCACAGCTCGAGTTCCTCTGGAGTCGGTTGCTCCAGTCGGTGCTCAAATGTGGGGAGCATCCTTTCTGGCCCGCAAACGCTGCATAGCTCCTGGAATATCTGTACACCGGCCGCTGAACGAGACAAGCACGCAATAACCTCGGAGGCACATTTGACGAAGGCATGCGTTGCGACCTTGATGGACTCGTTGACCAGGAAGCACGCAACGGCTCGCCCTGCTAGTGGGTCCGGCACCTCAACAAGCCGAGCCCAAATCGCGGCGATTTGCTCGGGCTGTGCATCACCAAATCGTTTGGTAAGAGCGAGTAAGTGATACACAACTAGGCAGCCCCTCGATGTCAAGGCCAGCTTTGATGTGTCAGGCGCACTGATCTCGAGGTCTGGCATCCAGTGTTCCAAGCCTTGTAGCATGAGATGACAAACTCTTTCATTACCATGGCGGTGGACACGTAGGAGTAGTGCTGTGACCTCCGTGAGGATATCAAAGGCTTGCTCTGGATGCTCCCCTGCAAGACATTCCCCAACTAGTCGATGGGCTTGAAGATAAACGCTCGGGGTATGATTGGCCACCATTGTTTCGAGCTCCGCCATGGCAATTACGCCTGCGGACTGTTCATGAATGGCTACAAGGACATTGAACGCATGCCGTCGTATGGTGATGTCTCCATGACATAGGTTTGCTAATCCAAGGCAGACAACCTGGGCAAATGTGAAAGGGCGGCCTGATGCGTTGCAGATCACATCCACGATGGTCTCAAAGAACGCGGCACTGCTCAGTGTGGTGGTCGTGGCGTCACAGAACCCTCGACGAAGGACGTCCACTAGCAGACCCGCGCTGGGGTGAGGCAAGATGAGGAGAGACCGTAGAGCTTTTCTGAAAGGAAACGAATGAGTTAAGTGCAACTTTCACGACAAATAGGCAAGCTTACTTAGCACAGGTCACCAGTGGGACTTGGGCGTCCTCAAACACAGCGTGAATTCGATCCAGAATCTGAGCAGCCTCGAGGGGTTTAGGAACATCTCCAATGGGACGTTCGCTCGGAGAGTTCAAATCAATAGTGTCGGCCGAACGACAAGCCTTTTGCTATAGCATCCAGTTAGTAAGCTGCGCTCCGGAGGAAATTTACAACTTACACAAAGAGACGACAGGGCACCGACAGACGCATGTGACAACAGCTTAGTCTCGTGTTGAAATCGCTCGCCAGCGTCTGACTCCGCCTCAGGATCTTTTATGGCTGCGGCAGCAGCCCTTTGCATCAAGATGAATCTTGTTTTGGCGGATTCGTTCTGTGGACCATATTGGCACCATTCTTCGCACATACGGTATAGAGAGAGATGGATATTGGGAGGGGTGCCGTCCACCTCAGGAAGATCCTCCGAAGCATCGAAAAGACGCTCAACCAGCCCGCAGAAATAGCGCCGCAGTCGCTGTAAAGAGTAATTATCACGGTTGTCGGCTACAAGTAGGAACGCCTGTGTGTTCCTGAGGAACTTGAGCGCGTGGGTCAAAGCATCTTGCTTGCTTGACGACTGTAGAGAGTGAAGGTGGGGAGCGGTGAGGTAGTAGATCCGACCGACTGCTGAATGGAGACGAGCTTGTCGACGAGAACGGTTCCCAGTTGCAGGCGAACCTGGCTTGGTGCGACCTTCGTCATAAAATTGACGAGACGCGAAGAGATTGAGATCCTCTAGGAGTTGAGGATACCCTTCGACAGGAAATGCACTGATAGACAACACAGCTGCATCTCGGAATGGTGTATAATCAGCGTCCAGGAATGGCGTCAGGTGCTTAAATAGGTAGCGCGTCGTCGACATTCTCTCGCGCTCGAAGTTTGATTCCGAAGGGGCACGGGTGTGCTCACGACCCGCCTGCGTCATCGCGAGTCGATTCTCCGACACTGCTGCGGTGGAGCAGAGCACCCTAGTCCAGAAGTACCACTGGTCGATAAGTGTCATATTTTCTTTTACCAACTTGTACCCGTCTCGTTCTGTCGAGCGGGAGGATTGCATACGACCACTGGATGATATTCCAGCAAGTCGGAGCATCGTGGGGTGATACCGTGAGGTCGCCGCTTCGACAATAGCCCTACAATTTGGGATGAGTTTGCCGCAGTTTGATTGCGAAGCTCGCATGAATGCTGGATAGATGAAGCGCCATATCTTGCGGTCTTTCTCTACGTTGCTGTCGGCAATTCGGAGAAGAGCGTCTGGCTTCGAGGACCTCCTCCACTGCTGGAGACGATCTAGCTCGGCGCGATCGAGCAATTCGTCGAAACCCTGAAGGAAGGGGCATTCCTTTGTGTCGTTCTCGAACAGTGATGAATATAAGAATGAAAAAGGAGTGGAATTGTTGGCCGAGGTGCCCTCAGCAGCGAGGTCCTTGCAAAGGGGAATGAGCGAGCGTACCAGCTTGACACCAGCACAGCGGATGGGCATCAATTCATATGAAAGGAGGAAAAGAGCACCGAGTACAATCCCTTCGGCCTGCTGAAGGACACCCTGCAAATCGTCCCCAGTCAGGTCCTGCCTTGGTTTCTGGGGGATCCCGGTAATCCACGTATCCACCACGCCAGTCCAGAGATTTAATAGCCTCGCACTTTCGAGGCGAATCCGATGGCCAGTTCCCTCCCGTTCGACATGCTTTGGATCAAACAAGAACGCGGTGAAGCATTTAAGCACCGTTGGCGCATACAGCGCGTCTTTCATGAACCTTCTCAAAGCCGCCCCTGCAACTTCGCCGACCCGCGGCTCGACATGCACGACGCCACGTAAAAGCATATCAACCGCGTCGGGAAGAGAGATCGAAGGGGTGTGTAAGCATCGTGGCCATGATTGATAGCACGTCTGCAAGATGCTGATGTGTGAAACTAGGTGGTTCGGATACGCGAAAGCTCCTTCCGGATGCCGACGGATAACCAAATTATGGGACTCCTCGAATGATGATGCACTAGATGCAGAAGAACGTGCCAGCGACCATTGTTCGTCAAAGACGGACATATAACCAACCACCTTGAAACACGCTTGTGCAATGGTAGAGATTGCCGCACCGAAACGGTCGACAAAGTCCTGAATGCCAGGTTTCGAGAGTACAGAAGCCGGAAGAACATCGGAAGAGGAAGGGTAATCGTCCCATGAAGGTATCGTCGAAAAATCTGCGCTGGATGGCCATGTTGGCGTCGGTTCCTCACGTTCGAGGCCATGTAATGTCAAGAGGGTCGCCTGCACCAAGATCCCAACACGCTCAGGGGCCAATGCGCCGCTCGCACTGGTAGACTCTTGCAAGAGCTCCATGCAGAAGTCGCGGCCATACTCGAAATAACGAGAGACGACAAAGTGGACAACACAGATGAATGGTTCAAGGTGTTCTTCAGGTGGAAAGACAGATGGCCGTCCAGTAGGGAAGAAGTGCTTTAGAAGCCCATCTAATTTCGATGTCGTGGTCGATGCAGGCTCTTGGCAACGATAAAGATATGTCCAGAGTAGGCGGACTGTCCCATTTAGAATGGGGATGCGGTACGGTTTGTCCTATGGAATGGGTGTGTGAGCAAGGCAAGGTTGAGCAATCGAGGTAACTCGAGACGACACCTTCAATTTACTGATTCCGTACTCAAAACATGCCATCCAGTGTTTTAGGAAAAATTGATGCGGTGCCACGCATAGCGCTGTGACCGCCAAGGGATACGCAACATGCCAATATCGAGGCTTTGACATCATCTCCTTTGCACGAGGGTAAATCTTCTCTATAGCTTTCTCCCACTGCGGATGGTTTACTTCTGCTTGCGCCGCCTGCAGAGAAATTTATTCAGATGTCATCAACCAGGGGATCATGCTCTCACCTTGCCAATAGGATGCAACAACCTTGTGAGCGTTTCTGCAAAACCCATTTTGAAACGTAGACCGTGTGCGTTCTCGAATGATTTTGCCAAGGATTCCATGAATTCAGCACCTTCTTCGAATGCCTCTGGGGGCCAAACCTGACAATCACATTAGACTCCTACGATGAACCACGTGTCTGTCTCAAGAACATATTCAGACGTACTTTGATTTGTACATATCGCAAACCTTTCACTAGGTTCTCGAACTTCGTGTCCAAGTCCTTCGCGATATGTCCGTGCGCCACAGGGGCAAGTTCGTTGAGGAACCGATCTGTGACACTCAAGAATCTGTGTGAAGGTTAAAACGAAAGGGATATCATTAATAATAATCCGATTGACGTCCATATATGTGCGTCGGCATGGGAGGAACCCACCTTAGGCCAGCTAAACACCCTAGGACCCCCGCATATAGATCTGCGCACAGCTTGTAATTGGGGTTCATGCTCAACAACGGCCGTCTAAACTGTTCAAAAATGGTCTCCTCCAGGCTATATCCCATCGTATCACTAAGTGCATTCGCAGGAAGCATTGACAGAACGGCGGCCAGTGCTCTACACATGACATAGATTGCAGCGAGAGACCCGCGTTCAGACATCTGAGAGTGCCCAGTTCGGTTAGCTGGAGAGTCGCGTATACCCCGACGCCAGCGCATGATAGCGTCTATGACATTCTTGGCGCGCTTCTGTGCGATCTTGCCAAGGGATTGAAGGAGTTCATCGAATTGCGGGTCGAGTGTGGGACCGAAGAAGTCGGTCAATATCGGATCACTGTCCTAAATACCAAACAAGCATGTGTCAATAGCGAGTTATGACAAAAAGATACGAGAATGATAGAAGGTCCGCGACGTGGCATTAAATCAGAAAATGCTTACCGGACTTTCGCGCACAAAGGCGTCGATCTTTGCCTCGGCGAGAGTAGCAAATCGAATGAAAACTGCATGGAGTGCGTAATCCGCGGGACTTTTCGACGAACTGTGATCTTCACTCTCGTCCTCTGAAATAATTGGACTCTCACTCCGTGGAGCGACCAGTGATTCAGGGACACGCGGAACGGGCGGCGGCGAACTTGGCGGATGGCCAAAAGTGAATGCGTGATTTGGGTTATGGCCAAATGGATAACCATGGCCGGGGTCACTACCATTCTCCGAGCCGAAAAACACTGACCCGGAGTGTGAATGGTGCGAGCGCGCTGCGGAATGCCCACGGGGGCGAGACGTAGACCGTGAGGGACGTGATTCACCAGGCGTTGGAGGGCGTGGATGCTGATGCGGAGGACTGGCAGTGTTGCTTTGCTTCGATGTTGCGGTGATAGAGTGGGCGAGTGACGAGGTTGATCTGTTGAATGGATTCTTCAAGATCGGGTACACCTGATGATGATCCAAGCTAGGGAGCGGAGGTACGTCGGCGTGATTCTTTAAAGTGGACTTGAACGCGTTTCGAATGGAGGCGAAGGAAGGCTTTTTGCTGAACGAGGATGGGCCTGTACTGGAGGTGGAGGTGGAGGTGGTCGCGACTGACGACTGGGAGGCGTGGGCAAAGGGTCGGCGTGGGGCGTGGTCGAGAAAGGAGTCGTCGGAGGCAAGAGAATCGCCCCGTGTGTGTGCACTGAAGAAACTTCTTTCGGCTGCTACCGCCGTCGTCGGGGTGAGGATGGTCGGCGACTCGGTTCCGCTTGGACTGCCAAACCCAAATGCACCAGAACGCCCAAACGGAACTGGGGTCGTTTGGAAGTCATCCTCATCCAAGTCTGCACGATGGGTGAGCAGTTGAAGGGTAGGACAATCCAAGATTTACCTGGAATCGTTATCTGCAAGCCTTCAGAGCCCATCAAAACTTCGACGTCGCAATCAAAGCCACTAGCCGAACAATTGAACTTGCGTATACACTTCCTCTTTTGTACATTTGATCCCTATTCGTCAGTCCGCAACCTCGTCCTCGCCGTCTGTGTCGTAAGGTACAATGCCTATGGACAGGCACTGGCAATAGGATCTTCGTCTCTCCATCCGGCCCTTCCGCACGTCGTCATCTGACCCGCAGCGTCATACCTTCCTGTTTCGTCGGAATTCTTCCTCAGGCTCTTGTCACTGGCAGCACCGAGTCACAAATAAAACGAGGAGCTATCCATTTCTAACCTGGACTAACAACCTGAAACTTTTCTACCTACGTAGGGATTTGGGTAGCAGGGTATCCAGCGAGAGCAGTAGAAATCGCCTTGGCCAAAATGCTAATAACAGGACGTTGGCAAACAGAGGTACAATGCATGTCAACGCACTTACTCGTGAACAGTGAATACCGGGTGGAGTTGGTTCAGCCAGCTGAGTTGTTCTATCAGTCAGAGGGTCCAAACGAACGCTGAAGCGACTCACAAGTAGGTCGACACAGGCGCACACCCCTCTACCTGATAAGTAGTGGTAGGAGTACCGTTCTCGTAGGCAGTACAATACCCGGTGACATTCACAAAGCCGAACGTCCGCCACTCATCAAGAAGAGTGTTGAAGACGGGCTGAGTGTCAAAAACCGTGACGCTGCCGAAATCAGTGTGGTTTGCCTGGAAGTTGCGCACGCTTTGCGTCAACTGGGTGTTGTAGTTGGCGATGTCAGTACCCATCTGTGCTACTGCCTGCGGCCCTTCTTCGAGGTAGTATGGTGCACGGTGGAAAGGCGGTGCTGTCAAGAACAGGAAGTCACGAGCCCCTGCATGGTATAAAACATCCACCTTTGAAGCGGTTCAGTAGTGTAAGCCTGGGAGCAAATCGTCGCTATACCTGTGAGAAGAGCCGGTCCATCAGGGTACCGTAGAACTGGAATTGAGTAATGTTCGTCTATCAATGCATCAAAATGTCAGATGAGTCCTACCAGTGCCTTTGGGAAACACCAACCCAATCAACCGAGGATCCGAGATCGTTGATGCCGATCCAAATAGCAAACAAACTGTTCGTGGAATTCCACTCAGCTCCTGCGGGTTTTGATGCCAGATACTCCTTAAACTCGGAGACCTGGTCGACAACCGATCTGGTAGATGGCGGTGAGGATATACATACGTAAAGGAAAGAGTATTACAAAACACTTACAATACCGTAGGGTCATACGGAGGAACCAGAGCACTATCGATGGTCGCACCGTCATACGCTAAATTGAAGGTCTGCATTGACAGATAGTCAGTCTCGATTTCAGGCTCTTTCTCACAACCATCGTGCTAACCTTGACCGCGGTCTGATTGTAAGTGCTGGCTACAAGACAATTGATTCACTCGACGGAAGCTCTGCCGGATATCATCTTACTCAAAAATTCAACCCAGTTCGGGCCATTTGAAAAAGTCTAAGCCAATGTGAGCTTACTGCTGTGATCGTAGTATGGGCAATTCACACTCACGTGTCCTGGGTCTGGGGAATTTATACCTGCCGAGACGTTGTAACCGTCTGCAGTGTACGAGTCCCCGAACACAAACATGTACTCGGTGGCATTCCAAGAGATCGCGGACGCGACGGGGATAGAGAACAGGCTAGCAGTCAAGGCGAGAAGACCGTGATGAAGCATGCTCAGCCTCAGAGGAATTGTATGATCTCTGACTCCATCAGTCCTGGCTCTTTATAATCGTCACGGATATAACTCACGGTTCTGGCCCGCAACCTGGAGATTGAGCCACCTTCGCATGGCGGTGCGGGCGTAGTTCCCTGTAGCGATGGGGATATGTCGGCTAAGGTATTGCACACGCTCACAAAAAGTTCGCATCGATTGCACTTGAACTTCGAATGTCGAGACCGGATGCGTTGCCGCCCTGAAGGCTGAAATTAACCGAGCCAAGGGCTGTTCTAGGCTGAATCTAGCCTACTAGGCTCGAAGATACCATTGCCGCATCACCTTCTTTCAGTGTCGGGTAAGCCCATTTATTTGTATGTGGCTGGAAGGGAAGATACTCAATCTGGCGTGTAATGAGCTTCAAATGATGTATCCGCTGATCCGACTCGGATGCTCTCAGAGCAGCCCTCTTTTCCATGGTGATGGAGCTTTGATGAATCGGCGAAGAGAGGGGGTTCGGATTTCCACTATGGGTACCGCAGAGCACCACCCGCTCCTTCAAGTTTCAAAAGTTTCACGCACAGTCGCGTCCCTTTGACTACTAAAGCACCATTAACCTGAAGCATGTCGTCGTCTATTGATTGACAGCTATCAGTGTATCACTGAGACACGGCAACGAAATATGACACGTTTTGTGTTCATAGCTTTTGTTTTGTGTAACCAATCAAAGCTTCCTCATGACGTCCGCGCACCTCAAACACAGATCATCTTCCTCGCGCCGCGTGTGCGTCCAACAGCGAGGACATTTATGCAGCGAGGCGGGTCGGATATGGAGACCTATTTCAGCATCCGAACCTATCGGACTCCTTAATCCCTGGCAATGCGCGACAACGTCTTGGCATACCTGGTATACTTAGTGAATCACTATAGCTCCACGCTGGAGAATCCGTTCTCGCATCGACCTTGTCTGTCAGCGTCGCATCGGAGACAATGAAGAGCGTCTTGAAAAAGTTTGCTAATTCGGTCCTGGGATTCAGTGAAGTTGCGGTCAAGGTAGCTCGTATGCTTACCTTCACGCCTGAGCAATTCCACAAGCCCCAGTCCTCTCGCATCAGATGGCAAGGTGATCACCACTTGCGCCTCCAAAGCACTCTTCAGATTCCTGAGAGTAGCGTCAGCGTAAGCCACACATCGCATGCTTGTAAGTGCATACTTGTCTGCCCGAGCCTGCTCCAAGAGCGATAGCACAGCACTACGCACAGTCAACAGGCTCCCCATATCCTTTTCTGCCTGAGGATCCTCCCATTCGGCACTCTAGTTATAGGAGCAAGCACACGTCACTTATGGATCAATATCGCGTGTAACGATCAGACATACTAGTGGTTCCCACTTATGCGTGAAGAAAGAGTGTCCGAAAGATTCGGTCGCACGGTGCGCGTGTATCTCTTCCGCGAGGTAGGGAAGCACTGGGGCCAGTATTGATGTCATGCTTTGCAGTATCTAATGGCGGACGTGAAACACCTTTCTGGACTCCAACTATGGTTGCTACTCACACGCTTGAGCGTATCAACGACCACCCGGCGCTCGATGCTGTGGACATCATTGGCATACAGGACGTCCTTTGTGATGTCAAAGTACAGGGACGAAAGCGTGATGTTGGCGAAATTCGTTAAAGCTACCATAACTTGAATGCAGCGTCAGCACTGCGCGGTAGATGCATAGGCATGACATACCTCGAGGGAAGTTATATGTTCTATAGCCCTCGAGGGCTGTCCTTTCGAGCTTGTACAATTCATTCATGACGTACCGCTCCGCCTGCATCAAGGTAAGCTGCTTACGCATCATTGGGAAAGAAAGTACGAACCAGACCCAGGTCCTTCCTCTCGACACTGGAGTGTGTTTCACTGTCTTGCGAAGTTGTCGAACCGATGTTCCCGAGCAGGAATCTGGTAGAATTTCGTATTTTTCTCATAGATTCCGCGGTCTGTGCAAGCACGGTAGGGCCAATGGACATATCACGCCAATACTCGACGGTCGCTGCCCAGAGCCGAAGGACGTCTGCCCCATAAGCCGGTTCCTTCTTCTTGTCCTAAGGGTTGTCAGTCTCACGGGAAAACCATTCACAGTATTGCAGGACCCACCACACCACCATTAATGACTGTTAGCGGACTAACAACATTGCCGAGTGACTTGCTCATTTTCTTCCCAGCCTCGTCAAGCACCATACCGTGTGTGATCAGCGTACCGTATGGGCTCGCTGGCGTCGTGTTACCGTCTCCAGAACCTATTGCAGTGAGCAGCTGACTCTGGAACCATCCCCGATGTTGATCTGACCCCTCAATACAGATATCTGCACGATGCTTCCTTCCTTCTATCTCGACCAACATGGACCAGCTCGTTCCACTGTCGAACCATACGTCCATCGTATCTGTACCCTTCTTCCATCCAGCCTCACCATACTCGGCAGTAAGTTCTGGAGTGAGGAAGTCATTGACGGGTCCATCCCACCAATAGCTGACACCATTCTTGTCTAGCACGCGCAGGATGTGAGACAGGGAGGAAACGGTGAGGACGGCAGTGCCACTGGGAATGTGGTATAGTGATGGTATCGGGACACCCCAGACACGCTGGCGAGAGATACACCATTCCGAGCGGGACCGGACAAATGTTGTAAGACGATTGCGGGCTGGAGAACAGTGTCAGCATCTATTTGTGAGGGTCTACCAGTACCACCTACAAGCGGGGGGGAAGAATGTCACTTCCTCGAGCGCAGTCAATACATTTTCTTTGATATTGTCCAAGTTCGCGAACCACTGCGATGTCGCTCTGTAAAAACCACACAGATAGTCAGCATTCGAGTTCTGTGCTATTGGCATCATGGGAACTTCACGTTACGATAACGGGCTCGTTCGTTTTCCAGTCGTAGGGGTATCTGTGTTTGACCCTCTCAACATCCAACAACGCTCCGCAACCTTCTAAAACCTTCACGATGGCTTTAGATCCTCCTTTCAGCACCTCTAAACCTACAAGTGCTTCGCCTCCCAACTCCGAGGGGACAACATCCGTCACACGTTGCGAGAATTTACCCTCACCGTCCACATGACACAACATTCCCGAGCTAAGAAGGCCCTGCGAACGGAAAGCAAGGTAGTCTTCGGCACCATGTGCTGGTGCACAATGCACCAACCCAGTTCCAGAATCAGAAGTGACGTGTGTTGCTGGAATGACACTTAGATTCGGAGAATTGGACGAGGCTTCCCCACGCGTATGAGTGGCAAAAATGCCTCGGTAGCGTAGACCAACAAGTCTCGTTCCTGGCAGCTCTGCTATCACTTCAACCTCTTCACGTGTGCCGAGGACGCGTTCGAGTACCGAGAGTCGATCCTTCGCAACGACAAGAAGCCCAGACTGTCGTGAACTCCGCACAATGGTATAAATGAGATCCGGATGTACTGCAATACCCTGACAGGTTCAAGAAGCTGAGGTTACAAGCACATCGTACCACAATACTACGACGACGTACCATATTAGCACTGAGGGTCCAAGGTGTAGTTGTCCAAACCAGCAGACGGATTGTTTCTTTCCCCATTGCTTGGGTTATCTTGCTCAGTTCAGTACCTTGGAGGGTATCGGAATTTGCAGAATCAAGTGTAAACGCTACGTATACAGAATGCGAGATATGGTCGTCCTTGTATACGAGCTCAGCTTCCGCCAGCGCGGAGCGTGAGGAGGGCGAGAAGTAAACAGGTCGATAGTCTCTGTAAATAAGACCTGGGAAGTATGAGTCGTCAGCAAGTCGATCGATTATCATATGGCACAGGGGAACGAACCTTTGGATACCATTTGTTGGAAAATACGAAGTTGTCGCATCTCGTACTGGTGATCTAGAAAGCATTCAGTGACAGACGAACTGGTGATACCCATCAAAGAAGTCGTTACCAAGTGTACGATATGTTGACTCATTGCTCCAATCTGCCATGATACCAAACTTCTCGAATTCTTCTCGTTGGATCTTCATCTCCCGTTCAGCAGTCTTCCTCGCTGCACTACGAATGGTAGATGCCGGGAGCAAATGAGGATCTTCCTGGGCAAAACAAGGAAATTGTTATAACGGCCGTGGCTTTTGTTTACTACTTGCGAGCCCCACCTTCAAATCTTGAAGGGCTTTGTTTTCAATGGGTAACCCATGACAGTCCCACCCAGGAAAATAACTGTTCATGTTAATTCGCATTAGTTTCCCAAAACATGGTGCGCGTTTTCACGGACTGGACACGATCACCAATAGAGACATGAAAACGATTAATGATGTCTTTCAGGATCTTGTTCAGGGCGTGACCTGGCCGGTTAGTTTTAACAGTGGGGCACTGGATAGCTACATGATATACCGATATGGAGATGTCCGTTTGCATACGGTGGCCCGTCATGCATCACGAACCATGAACCTTTGGCATTCTGCGCCTGGGAAGCACCGCCGCGTTAAAATAAGACGTACAACACGAGCACACGCGTAACGAACCTGCCATTGATAAAGCTCGTCGGACGTTTTCCTCCTGAACAGTTCCTCCGACTTTGCGGAGTCGGCCCAGAGGGGGAAAGGTGTCTTCGGGAGAAGTAAGGTCTTTGAGAAGGCCTTCGAGTCGAGTTTTGAAGGTCCTGGCGCAGAGGAGAGGTTTCGAACAAGTCTGATATGTAACGCGCTCAGTGCATTGCGCGATACATTCAGACTCATCGGGCAGGGTGGTGCGAGATGAGTACTGTTCCGAGTCAAGAATGAATGAACAAGTGTACTACACTTTTACATAAGCTCAGGCGATTTCCACGTCCACTTCCGACTCGGACCTCGTTCCATTCGACCAGAGCATAATCATGGACGGCTGCGAGCCATGCTAGTAGCGTGGCTCTACAATGCGCAAATTCTGCCCCTGAACACAATTCTCCATATCTCTGGATTCTTCGCCGGGTCACCTCCAGGACCAGGTTCACTCTGGGTCTACATCCTTCTTGTCTTCATTTCGCATACTAACTATTGGTCCACGTTGATCGCCTCATCTAGCATAGTTGAACATCTGGTTGGACGCCACATGACTGAAGACGCTCTCGAGCCCAAACTTGGCTTCATTCCTTCCGTGGATTTTTCTGCCCCTGGTCGCTAGACCTTCCTACCTCTCTGCTATTTCCCTAGACCCTTGTCTTTTTGACTGTGGACCTGCCCGAGCGACGGACCGGGGTCGGTGCTCGTTACCCACCGAACCTGGGAAGAATTTGTGGTACCGGATATGGTCCTACCCCTACCTTGCGTCACAGAGATGTTATCGCTTCCATTGCGGACTATGATCATGACCGGAAAGTAGAACGTACGACTCATATGCAATCCGTGGGTTTGACACTATCCCGCAACTCTTGCTCTTTGCAAGTGATGATCAAATGGAGTGCGAAGTGGAGCGGCTCCTCCGATTCTCGCCATGTATACGTGTTTGCCACGTTGACTTCGAACGACCCTCTGGAACCCTCATGAACACTAAGTGATTCACTGGCTAGTCGGCCACCACGGATGGGTCACCGTATCAACACGCGAGTCGCAGCACCAGTGTCCATTAGGAAAATACCACACATGTGCATGGTACGTCTCGACTTCAAGCGAGGTGCCAATCAAATACTTTCAACGTTGCCGAAGGGACCATCTCCGCACCGCCGAATTCTACGCAAGTAAAATCGACCGTTTGGGTACGTTGTTGACCCTGCTGTGGGTTCGACTGTTAGACTGGAGATATCGGAACTGCCAATATAGGAAGATCGTCCTTCGTTCCATGCTTAGCATGCCTCATGTTCCGCCATCCAGTACGATCGCGTTAATCACCGTGTCGGTGTACATACAATGACACGTGTTCAGACTCGCAGTGCAATGCGATGAGACGTGGAAGAACCAGCATCACAGAGAAGCGCGGCGAAGCATCTGAATTTGGATCTGGATCGGTTTAGCGCAGCCCAAGAACGACCCTGAATTTCTTTCTTCCTGACCGCCTCCGATCGGAGCTCCCTGCTACATACCGTCTTTGTGGATTTGTATGCCCCTGAGGTGCCAATGACTCGCGATTAGAACATGTAGAATCGCGACGTTTCGACACTACCCACATCGGACGTGGCTTATCTGGGTCTATCGTACACATGTTCTGGCACAGGATGGTAAACACTTTGCCAAGTCATATCGCTGTGCTGTGAATTTACACACTGTCGAAGTCAGGTACGAGTAGATCTGTGTCCTGTCAACGAGTCTGTGGAACTGTCTGCGGTACTGCGACCCGATGGACCTAGACCGCCACTTTAGAGTTAGCTTTTAATCAAACCCACACCGAGTCTTCTAACCCATTATACCAAACCGTGACTTGTTTGGTACACAGCCACGAGATCACAAAGGCACCGTCGCGATCCCTTTGTCCCGCGAAGCGCCCACCGCAACTACTATAAGTATGGTATATACGTCCGTAGTACGACCCTCTCTACAGCCGCCACAGCACGAACGCCCAACTTTCCCATCCCCTCATCCTACCTCCCCCTCGACGACAAAGGAACGACGCAAGATCCATGGACTCGCACCTACGATCAGACAACATTTCCTTGCTTTTTGATGATGATAACTTTGGGGGATATAGTGCCATAAATGAGCTCTGGCAGACATTCAGGAGGACTGCGGTCGAGCCCGGCCAAGCATCCTCCCCAGACTTTACCTCCTTCGCAGATGAATGTCTCCTCTGCGCCCAGATCGTGACGAACGGGCCCACTCCCATCAAAGGCGGAGACGACGGAGACGATCGCAGCGAATCCCTCTACTCTCCGGAAGAACACACACCGGTTCCACAACCTTCTCCATCCACGTCAGACTCACCCACTGTGCCACCTCCCTCTCCCGAAAATCGAAAAGTTGGACTCATCTACCTGCACTCCGGTCCTGCCAACATCCCAGCGAATGAAGCCAACATCGGCGTCATCACGACACCCGGCATGCAACACCGCGGCTACGCCCGCGAAGCCGTACATCTCGTGCTCCGTTGGGTGTTCGAAGAGCTCAAGTTCCATCGCGTGCAGGCGGCGATCCTCGACACGCCGTTTAAAGACAGAGCCTTGCGCTTGTTTATCGGCTCCGGGTTCGCGCACGAAGGGACGAAGCGAAGGGCGGTCTACCAGCCCGAGGGAGAGGGCGTGGCAGGCGTGTGGAGAGACGTGACATACCTCGCGATGTTAGACACTGAGTGGATGCTGAAATCGACGTGGATGCGGGCCAATCGCGCTCCGGAACCGCCGGTCGTCTCGGTTTGGGATGAGATGTTTGCGAGGCATGCGAGGGAGCGGGAAGAGCTGGTGCGGTGGGAGGAGAAGCATGGAAGGATCAAGAAGACATCCAGCTTGGAAACGTTGCGGGAGAACGCGAAGAACGCGATGCAGGACCTGGCCTACCTCACAGACGACGCGTCCTCTCTCAGCGGCTCGTCGCCCCCGTCCCCAAAACTCAACGTCGCCGTGACCTGGGAGGAAGACGCGCACATGGCAGATGCTCTTGCTCCCGACGAGCCCCATCAAAGGTGGGAGCAAGTCGTCGAGACGAGCCTCGCGGCGAGGCGACAAAGGCAATGGATGGGGAGCTCCTTGTTGGACCCGTCGCTACAGGGCCATATGCTTGCCCTGCCATCTATCCCCTCGATCGCTCCATCCGAAGGGAACCCGCAATCGCCACTTACGATCCCATCCTCTCCAGGATCTACGCCGCCATCCTCTCGTTCTTCTTCTCTCGCACCGTCTTCTGTCCACAGCACTTGGTCGGATAGCGAGGACGAGGACGAGGACGAGGACAATTGGTTTTCGAGAGAAGGCCTTGCTCCCGAAAACGTGCCTGTCCCATTCACAATGCCACACCACCCATATCCTGTCACCGAGCCGGCAAGTTTGGGGGCGAGGTCCCGAGGCAGCAGCGTCTCGAGTACCGACTCCTGGAGTGACGCTCAGAGCAGCGTTGGCGCCAGTTCTGGCAGCTGGGATGTCGTCTCCAACGCGTCCGACCGTAGTCATCCCCTCTCGTTGTGACCCATAACACATACAATCCTACTTGTACCACGAACGGAACGGGATTTCAATCATTTGTCATGACACGCCGGCTTTGCATGTAACCTTTCCTCTTTTAAGCCCACTATACCATGCCAATTCAATTTGATAAGATCCCCACATTTACTATTCTTCGATCCTCTCTTTTTTACTCCGGAGGTGGACGTGTGGACATACCAGTGGAATATAAAAGTAATGACGAGGCTTCGTGGAGCTTGCGTAGTGGAGCCCCCGGATCAAACAACTACCCGCTAGCCAATGCGAGACTACCGACGTTCATTGAAATTAGGAAATGCGAGATGCAACGATTCTAGAACGAACTGGGCGAGTACATAAACGACACCAGACCCCGAGCTACTAAATAATCTGTCCATATAACTTTCAAAGCGGGGTCCAGCGAACAACGATCGTGGCAAACGTCTAGGTATCGACGACTACGGGAATCATACATAGCCTATAGGAAAGAAAACAAACAAAGGATGGTGTGGGTCGTGGACGGAAGTGCCTTTGGGGATATAGCAACGTGAGGGCGTTCCGGATGGATTCCAAGTGTGGAGTATTGGTTCGTAGGTAGATGCGGACCGGGGCGTCGAGACTCCAAAGAGAAAAAAGCGGTGATCATATCACCGTATCTCGCCTATCCGACGAGGGAACTCTTCTTGAGGTTATCTCGTACAATGACATCTTGTACTGGTGTGGATATGATCAGATTCCAGTTGCGTGCTCAAGAACTGTACTCACCATTCTGTAGTATATACGCGGTTGATCGTGTGTCCTGAAAGAGACGGAATAAAATCAAAGCCCTACCCAAAGCAGACATGCATCGACGCACCGTGACAGAGGTAAAATGACAATAGAACGGCCTATCGCCGGCGTGCTCTCTCATCAACCCAGCAAATTTTTTCTTGAGGTCTGTGGATGGCAGAGCATACATCATCACTTGCCAACAAGATGGCAATCAAACTCAAACTGACATATACTCGCACTTTCAAAGTCGTTCGGTCTGTCGCCGTAACTGGTGATGTAGTCACCCAAGCGAATGCCCGATTCAAGTTTCGTGCGCAAAATGTCACATTTGTTGAGGAAGAGCACCAGATCCGTCTTCTTCAAGAGTGGATTTGAAACGATGTTCTTCCAAAGGACGAAGGAGTCGGCCTGCAAAACATTCAGCTCGGGAGTTGGAAGCCAGTATGGACGGTGGACTGACCAGCCTGTTCACGGTCGGGTCCTCTTGGAGGACCTGGTCAAAGCAACTTATGGGAGCCAAGAAAATAATAGCGTTCATATCGTCGAAAAAAGGTGCCCATGCCGCTGGTAAACGATGACGTTTGTCCTAACACAAATGAAGGAAACACCATACCTCTCTACGAGATTGGTCCGAGGAATTAAGTGATAAATCCGAAAACTCCCAAAGCGGTACTTACAAGAGACCGTTGACCGCCCACGTCGAACACACGCCAATCACTGCTCATAGCAGCCCCAAGACCTCCTGAAATTTTGTAAATACTTGCACTCCGACGTACGGAGGACCCGCGCACCAGTCTTGACTTGGAAACGGTGTTCAGACGCCCCGAGTGTCTTCAACCGGGCGCGAAGGATATCATCTATTGCAGTTCGTGAGCCCAACGGCGGAGCACATCAAGGAAAAGAAAAAGGTCGATGTTACCATCTGTAGGTATATATTTAGGCGACGTCACTCGGTCCAGTGCATCCAAGAAACTGCCAACAAAAATCGGTGAGCAACCAAGTGACAAGAAACCGACGTGACGCACAATCCAGCCATCTCTTCCGGCCTCATCTTTTCGATTTCCATGAGCTTTCTGATGGTGGGGTCCGCCCAGAGCTTTATCATATCTTCCGAGCAGGCATGCAAGACCACGCCCGGATCATCTGGATCGGACAAGGTGATCAAGTCCATGCTATCGCAGCTGTCGCGGCCACTCGGGTTGCGTATCAGACGATTAAAGGTATCTTTCCAGCCCGTGTTCGAGTTGACGCTGATCTCATGGTGGAACGGGGGGGCAGTCAGATTGGAATGGGCTAAACTCTCGACCTGACCCGGAGGGAGTAGTTTACGGATCAAAGCCGCCTCCACGTGACTGAGTGGAGTAAGTCGCATCTTGAGCTTGAGATGCTCGGATGTGAGGGGGGGATATTCTTTTGGTGTTGTGTCCGTCGGCGAGGAGGTGGCAGATGATGATGGCGTGGGGCCATGCCCACTCGATATGGATGCGGATGGTGATGGGTCATTAGAGGCTGCGTGGGCTTTTGATACAAGGTCGAGGATAGCATGGATGCCCTGGACGACGTTGAGCTGGATGACGGCACGCCATGAGGCCCTCTCCGCACGGAAAGCCTGATATGGATCAAAGTGAATACGAATGGTTCGCCGAGTAGGCTGACCTGACCTTTGGAGAATGCATGAGCTGGAAATCTAGATGCACCGAGCGATTAGTCGTGTCAGAATGGTTATAGCCCATCACCTACTCTTGAGGGTGGTAGATTTTCCTGTGGAGAGGACGCTCAGTGGGGTTAACCAAACCATCAGGCGCCGACATACCAGATTCGCTCTGACCTGCCAGAGGAGGGGAACGGTTGTAGAACTGGGGGAGTGAGAAACGGAGCGGACAACGCACCGAGCAGCAATATCTTGACAGGCTTGGGGTTCTTCTTGTCAGCGATGCGCTGGCGGTTCAACTCATCGTCGATTGTGTCAGAGACCCGTTTTGCTTCCTGTTCGGCGGCTACACGGAGGTCTCGCTCTGCTGGAGTTTCGTTTGGCGGCGGGGCCATGGCACGCGTGAGGGGGTCGTCGTTTGATGTCTTTGGTCGTTTGGGGGCCATCTTGGAGTGGAATGGTGGCGGGAGGAAGAAGAGACGGGGAGGTCTCGATCGACTCCAAACCCTTCACGGTTATGGGGCGCGGTGCATCGCTTGTCTACTGTGGCCAGGCCATCCCCACGCTTCGGTTCCATCGCAACGGCGCTCGCGTAAGTGCCGGCAGTCTCAGGTTGGCCGTATACGAGTGATAAGATCAGACGGAATAACTAGCCACAATATTTGTGCCAGAATACGAGCTCTACTGCCTCGGATATCTGCCCTACATGACCATTCTGGTCTCCGGGAGTTGCAGTTCGACCTTACGCTCCGACCACCGTGTTCGCCGTCGACCTTCTAGCCTTCTGGATTTCTAAATGTCGTGATGCGGCGGCATCGCTGGCCCGCGAACGTTCCCTGCAGACCAAGTACGAGAATTCCCCAACCATGGGCCTAATTGTCTTCCTACCTAAGCTGCCTACTGGAGACTGCACCATGGGGCGCCCGCCTACTACAATCGACTTGGGCCCTGCAGTGTGCACCAACAACCCTCGACCGACGGAACGTGCGTACTAGTGACCGCGCGGTTCGCACCCTGCGGCAAGTGAAATGAATCGAAAACAAGCTCCGAGTCTTGCGTGCTGTGACGTGTTCAAGTCCGGCGGTATCCGTATCCTTGGTGACCTGCCTGGACCTGCCAGCGGTCCGCGTGAGGCGATTTTACTTGATACATGTCGCAGACTCGAGACGCTCACCGCCTAACTTGATCAACGGTACTAGTTGATTCGATCGACGATATTTGATTGTGATCATCTATGTATTATCATGGAAGGCGTGACAAGGCACCGCAGAGCGTGCATGTATCGTAGCAACTAACAAAGGTCCGCTGATCAACAAACCACTAACCCGAATTGGCACGAAATATCATTCGCTGTGTCGAAAACTTCTATCCACGGATCTCGCCCCTTCCAATATCCAAACAAGTGCCGACTAGCCCATGAGACCCTCACCATCTGAGAGCGCGGCGGAGCTGTATCCGCTTGCGCCTAGCTCATTGTAGTGGGCAATGCGGAGGCGCTGGCTTGGTGGGATGGTCTTGTCCTCAAGACCATGTGGGGCACCACCATGCAGGACACCTACCCGTTTCATGGCAAGCAGCTACGAAAGATCTCAGCACATGCGAATAATTGTATTGCGGGCAGCAAAGCTTACATTGTGCGCAGCATTGCTGTGATCATACACTCCACCGAAAAAGGCTGTGGTAGCATCTCTACCAATGTGCTTGGTCAAAAGGTGCCGGCCTCCAGGATGTTCATCAAGGAAGTCGGACACATCATGAATGAAACCAGCAATGCAGATCAAAGGACGCGTCTTAGCCTGCGCTTGGTCTATACACCACGAGTCAATGACAAGAGACACGTCTCCACGCTGGTGACTCACAGCTTTCCCAGTTAATGACAGGGAGGTCGCTATTGTCGGATGGCCAAGAGAGCTTCTCCTGGGTCTCGCGCAGACGCTTTAGTTCCATGGTGAGCTGACCTTTACGGACCTCATTGTCGGGGAACGTCTACGAGACGGATCAATGGGACCAAGTCAACAAATTCAGCCAAGGGCAACTGTACCTTGAGGTGCGAAGCAAGTCCAAGCTCTTGACAGACCCAAATGAACCACTTAGTGGGGTCATACTGGTACCACTTGATCGCGTTCCGGTAGTCCATGGGGAATTGGTGGTGGAAGTTGTGGTAGCCCTCTCCAATGGTCACTAATGCAGTAACCAAATGATCACGAGGAGTGTGCTTGTCATCAAAAGGCGTGTCGCCCAACCAGTGAGCAAGAGAGTTGACACAGAATGTAGACTGCAAAAGACATGAGAGGACAGTTCTCCACCCGTTTCCAACACTTACATGATGGACGAAAACCAATCTCAACAAAGCGGCATATATATAGCCACCCTGCCAGTCACCCCACCCAAGACCAGCAACGAGAGTCGGGAAAAGGATCCCCATGGTGAACACCAACTTGATGTAATGACGGTGTTGCCACTTGACAACGTCATTCTTTAACAGATCACTGACGTCCGCCACGCCGGGTTTGCGGCGAGGTTTCAAGACCATCCAACCAATGTGCGACCAGAGCAGCCCTTTGTGGGCATTGTAAGGGTCGAGGTCGGTGTCGGTGTACCGGTGGTGAGCACGGTGGCCACGAGCCCACCATCTGATGGAACCCTCAACAGCACCGGCACCAAACATGGCAAGAACATATTGTAGAGGTTTAGACGCGTTGTATGAGCGGTGAGCCCAAAGACGGTGGTAGCCAGCCGTTATGCCTGAGAAACACACCGTCAACCACGCCCACGACGAAAAAAAGAACACGAACCAAGGCCGGTCATGTAGTAGTAAACGATGGACCAAACAGCCGTCTCCCATCTGAGGCGGGTGACATACGCCCCAGCGAGCCCCAACACTGGGCTCAGACCAAGAATGGCGACGTGGAGCCAGTTGAGGTTCTCAGAGAGGTTTTCCCAGGTCACTGGAGGCAATGCCTTTTGGTGCTTGAGTGTGTAGGACACGTAGTTGTCGGGGATGTTGATGTCGGCGGGGGAGTGATCCGGGTCGGCAACAAACTGTGAGAGGTCGACAGACTTGGGCACGGCGTCAGCCTTGGGCGTGATGGAAGGAGTAGTGGTCGCCATCTCTGGTGGCGAGGAACGAGGTGGAGGCACCGATGACATGGAGGAAGGTGGTCAAGGGGCAAAAGACAGCGGCGCGTATCCGGTTTTTATGTAGCGAGTAAATTCTTTGGGGTTGCCACCGCTTCGGGCGGGGCGCAATAATGACGTGCCGTCGTCCCTGTCACGGTGCACATTCGCTTAGAAAATTCATCGCTCTCCAAGACTACCAGCACGCATACAAAGACATGATCAAGAGGCATCCAGCGTCCAAAAAGCATGCATTTTGCGACGGGGAGCAGCGTGGAATGACAGCGCTGCTGCGCACGTTTCGAAAGCATTGGGGACACATTGCAAAAAAGTTTGAATTTGTCGATTCAGATTCGCCTCCGCGTGGCTTTCATCACCGGCATTCAAACCAGCGCTTGCTTGAGCGCCTCCGACAACATCTAGCTGTATTCTACCGTATCGTACATTGATCGTACATAGACAACCTATCTTTTCCAAAACATCAACTGACGCCGAATAGCCGGAAGATGCCCTATGCATCGAATCCTTCGGGTCAGCGGCGCCCGATCAGTAGCCCCATGCAGTGCAGTGTGCACTCACCAAAGACGACCGCAGGCCCCCAACCCACCAAGACGAGGGCAACGTGCTGCGAACCGAATGGTGTCGGTGTCGGTTGATGTCGCGCAACATCGATCACGGTCGACAGCGCAGCAAGACACTGAGTGATAAAGAACGCCCTGCAATCAAACACCGCGGCAAATCACATCAGCATTCCGAGTGGACCCACGCTATAATAGTCTGACACTCTGAGACCCACATTTGGAACAGGATTAATCGCCAGATGGCCGGCGCGAGATTAAGCTTCGGGGGTGGCGCAACACGCATCGTCGCTAATGGCTAGAGTCAGTCGCAGTACCTTGTACCGTAAGTACCCGATCCAACAGGGCAGCTTACAGGACATCACCGTGTCTCCCATCTGTCTTCGTGGATCAAGCTCATCGCCATCCTCAAACGAGCCAAGGACTTCCCATGTTTCAGATTGGTTGTGAGACGCAGTGGAAACATCCGGGTCGTCGTAGAGAGCCCCATCTCGCACATTTGCTCTGGCACTTGTCGCTTGCGAGGAGTACAGCATTTCGGGGTCGATGCAAGCTGGCGTCGTGTTGTTTGGAGGGATGACTGGGCTCACTGCCCTCTCCGAGGGAGCGATCCGTTCATTGCCAAGCTGTGACCCCGAATGGAAACGACCCATACTCTTGATCGTGCGATGCAATTGATGCACTCG